>CAHIKZ030001979.1:3120000-3145000 GCA_903632075.3 Acanthosepion pharaonis
TACACCTAAGCTCTCAGCCTAAACTCTGAAATTATTTTTCTATTTATTTTTTTAATATTTTCCCTTCAATAGGCGTAGATATAATCGCTTATCGTTCGATTCACACTCTTCTGTCTTTTGAACTGGAGTAAGAGTTTGTCCCTTGTTTCCGATTTAAGATTAAATTTCTGGTTTATTATAAAGTCTTTTCATTCTCTTTCACTCCCAGTAGCTCCTTTGCGTCATAGTGGCATTATCGCCTTCCTTGGAGGTGAAATCATTAAAAAAATTATTATTATTATTATTTCATACGTACTAATATCAACGTATGATAAAACAATAATATAGATAAAAAAAGAACAACAATACTACTGCTACTACTACTACTACTACTACTACTACTACTAATAATAATAATAATAATAATAATAATGATAATAATAATGGAAATAAATTGAAATCGATTTCTTCACAGACATGTTCGCGTTTATTCATTAAAACTTGCGTCTGACGTCAAAGTGAAAATGTCCAAAATGATTCGAAAGCCGTCTTTTCTTCGTTGAACTTCCTTTCAAGATGAAAGTAGTCATTAACAGGGTCACACGCACCTACATACAAATAAGAGCATCGACAAATCGAGTCATTGCAAGAACGAATAGAGGCAGACAAACGGAAACTCAACTTAGCTTTATTAATAAGCTTATACGCATGCGCCGACGGACCTACAAACACACAGGCTAGCAAGGGAATAGCGACGCAGCTAGCTTCGAAATCAATCAAAACACGCACAATTTCGTTTTGAGAGGAAAACAATATTTTACACCCCGAAACCTATTAATATACATAGAATCAAACAGAGACGTGTGGAATTGGTGTCCGGTGAACATGGTGCAAATGTGATTCGGTGAATCGAGTTCAAAATCCCGCTGAAGAGGTTTCATTTTTTTTTGATATTTTACAGTGATGTCCGCGAAGAGACACTTGAGGTAGAGGTTTACAAAGTAATAGGCATCATATCTCACGGTGCACTTGCAAAATTTAAAAATCCCAGTGCCTCGGAATGTTAGCTCAGAGATTACTCACAGCAGCTGGTACACATGTAGTCTATTATGACCCATCAAGTGATATGGAGAGAATATATATATATATATATATATATATATGAAGAAATATAGTCTTAAGATGTGCTATATATATGGGATAAAGTGCTCAATATCAGTGATAGAGCGTGTTCAAATATAAAAGTGAACATAGAAGTCAACACTTAGAGGCAACAGTCTGTTTCATGCTATATGCAATCGTCAGGCCATATATATATATATATATATATATATGTATATATATATTATGAAATGGACAAAGCCCGACAATTATTTTAAGACATTTTATGTTTATGTTCATATATATATATATATATATATATATATATATATATATATATATAGAGAGAGAGAGAGAGAGAAATGTTTAAGTAAATGCTCTGTTTATAATAAACAGTATTTTAACAACAGTTACCGGCCTGAATGTCCGAGAAATTTTCATAGAAAATATTCGTCCTCAGACAGATATCGAAGCTGTATCCTATACGGAACCGTCATATAGCCTGACGTGCCTTAACCGATTGAGCCACAGAGGATTGTTCGGTTAGCAAGGTCTATTTTACTGTCTTTAAACTACAACCTTCCATGATTCTCTCACGTACATTCATATCTGCTCATGGCGTATCCAAATGTAAAAAAATGACGTCACACATTACGAACAGGACAAAATTTCTCAGACATTCATGTCGGTAAATGTTGATAATACTGTTTATTATAAACAGAGCATTTACTTAAATATTTGTATCTAAAAAAAAGAAAGAATATGTAAACATAAAAATGTCTTACAATATATATATATATATATATATATATATATATATATATTATACAGTGTTACATTAGAACCTGCACATACCCACTACGGAAATGTAGAACTTGTTTCAACCTTAAAAAACCGAAAACTTTTTTAACGTTTCATCAGGTGGGAAATCAAGAGTCGCACCGTGATTCCCCTCCTGATGGAACATTAAAAAAAAAGTTTTCGTTTTTTTTAAGTTGTAACAAAATGGACAGTTTTGTAGTGGGTATGTGCATGTTCTAATGTAACATTGCATAATAAATAAATGTTTACGGCTCTACCTTTTTTTTTTTTATTGAGCTCTGTTTAATGTTTTTGAACGCTGAATTCTTACTGTTCGTACTTTTACATATATATATATATATATATATATATATATATATATATATATATATATATATATATATATATATGTGTGTGTGTGTGTGTGTGTGTGTATAGCACAGAGTATATTTCTTCATATATATATATATATATATATATATATATATGTAAATTTTTATCACACAGATAATCATGTTTGAGATATAGTATATTGTGGGAGTTTTCTTTTTTTTTGTTCTTTTTCATATGCGTTTTATTGATTTGAAAATAAAAAAAGACAATGTTCAACTTGCAAATTACAAATTGAAATTATTTATTTTTGTTTTACGATATAATATCCTCAATGAGTTATTTAATGCCGACAAGATTTTTATTGCTGCTAATATTTTTTTCCAAATGTATTATTTTGCGAAATTAAACGTAACGTTGTTTTTAAATTTTGGAATGGTAGCTTCAATAATACTAAACATCGCTTGGATTTTATTACTTTTATTTACGCCTCAGCGTGTTGCAAAAACGATTCTAGTAACATGAAAATTTGCTAATCGAAAAAAAAAATTTAAAAAAGTAACGACATAAAAAAATCAATAAAATAATAATGGTAATATTAGCCGTTTCCCTATAAGGAAACATTGGATATTCATTGACCAAGCAGCCAGTACTGCTTCGTTTGAAAATTATAAGATCTTTCCCTTTAAATATTTTTAAGAAAACAAGTTTCCCAAGTTAAGCAGCTGTTATTACTGTTTCCTATATTGATGAGGGTTTCCTTCCTAACTTTATGTTTTAAGTGGTGTGTAATGTTAACATTTTGATTGTGTCATTATTTTATTTTCTTGTTACTAGTACTGTTCATTTTAGTTGTTACTGCTGTTGATAGTCCTCAAGTGATGTGGTTTCTGTTATTTGGTATAGTTCTTGGTCATTCTCTAGCGCTAGTCCACAATTTTCAAAGAATGATCTTTGTCAATGTCATTACGCTTTGGTCGCTCAAAGACATTTTTTTGCCATAGATCATAAGAAGATGTTGCTTACAGCTGACAGTTTAGATATTTCTGAACAGGTTTGCATGTCATGCATGACATCCGTATAAAAGTCTATATCTGGCTAGGCTATTTATGAACATCATTCGAGTTTTCAGGTTGATGTTTTGGTTTAGTAGCAAGTTGTGGTGTTGGGCGAAACTACCCTTGGAACAGCCTATTCTATGTTCATTTTCATTTTCTTCTGTACTTAATTTGTTATAGCTGATCCATTTGTCGTGGTATCTGATCTGTTTCGTATTTACTTATTCAAAATCCTGTATTTTTATGTTGGATTCAGTGTAATTGTCATCACTATTTTCAATCCAATTTCAGATCATAGTTTCTGTCTTGGAAAGGTTTATCTTGAGTACCATTTATTGGGACACTTGACAGAGGATACTGATCTTCTGTTCAAGATCTATTCATTCTTATCCAAACTAGGAACCCCCTATGCCATCAATATTGCCGCCTTCGTTGCCATTACATTGTCCTCGAGAGGGAAGGCAGGAGTATTGTCTTATATTTGCAGACTTTCATGAGACGTTGTATGAAATACTTAAATGATCAGTGCCCATCATATGACGTCTGTGTTTGTAAATCGGCAGAACAAAATCTAGGGTGAGATTAAATAGCCTCGGTTTCTCAGTGTCATTCGCTTGATGATGTCTAAAATGTTTCCATATTCCTACCCTCGCCAGACATGTAAAATTCCATAGATCGATACATTTCCGCTATTAGATCGATTCATTCAATGGATTCGGAGATTGGAAGGCGGTTTCTAATGGATGAGAAGTCTCTATTGATGTGGTCATGTACTGCCGTGAGATTGAGAAAGTTTGCCTACACTTATCTATAAGAGAGGTAAGCAATTTCTTGGAGTTGTTTGATGATATACATGCCATCATTGCATGTATTACCTGAACGAAAAATAAACTAGCTCGTGAGGCGTTGATTTTCATAAAACGATGACAAGAGTAGAATGATTCATCTAAAAGTAACAATATTAAAAGTTAACAAATATTCACATACGTCTGCAGTAAGGTGCAGTTTAGACATTTCTGGACGGAATTGGTACCATGCATACCGCCATGAATATGAAAGTCTCAATATGACGAGGCTATTTAACAATAAGCTGTGGTTTCACTCATTTCCTTGTGATTCTGTATCCCCAGTCTATGCCATCCGATGAAGGAGAACCAACTTGAATTCATTTTTAATAATTGATCTGAGAAAACGATTATATAGAGCTGGTAGTTTAAACATTTCTGTAAGGGTTGGATGTCATTCATGGCATACATATAAGAGTCTAGATCTGACAAAGCTTTTTAGAAAAACATTTTGGAAGCCATTTTTAATCGTTGATCTGAGAAAACAGTTGTATAGAGCTGATAGTTTAGACATTGTTGAACGAGTAGCACACCATGCATGGCATCCATATAAGAGTCTAGATCTGATAAGGCTTTTTAGAAGAGAATTTTGGAAGCCATTTTTAATCCTTGATCTGAGTTCGGAAGGCGAGAAGAGGAAGTCACTATTGATGTGGTCATATACTGCCGTGAGGTTGAGAAAGCTGGCCTACACTTTTCTATTAGAGAGGTAAGCAATTTCTTGGAGTTGTTTGATGATATACATGCCATCATTTCATCTATTACCTGAACGAAAAGCAAACTGGGCCGTGAGGAGTTTACTTTCATAAAACCATGACAGCGTAGAATGCTTCTCCTGAAAGTAACAATATTAAAAGTTAACACAGCTTTTATGATGTAAACAAAGAATCACATACGTCTGTAGTTAGGGTGTAAGTCATGATTCACTGATTTTATTTTTTTATGGCTTATCAAACCTTTGTAGATTATTTGAAGCCGAAACAAATTTTGCATTGTTAGAATAATAATATTTTTGGTGATTAACACTTTTTTGAGAACTACAATGATTTTCTCCAAGCAGAATTCATACTATTTAACCCATAGCTGTAGATGATGTGATGGATTCATTCCTTTGATTTGGTTTGGCTTGTTTTACGGCATATCAACATTAATGGGTTATTTAATGCCGACAAGATTATTATTACTGGTAATGTTTTTCCCAAAATGTATTGCTGGTAATAGTGTTTTTTACAAAAATAATTTGCTAGTATTAAAACGTATTTTCACACGTTTTCATCCCAGTTTGGGGGTTAACTATTTGCCCATAGCTGGTGCCTTTAAAAGAGCTCCCACCCAGGGTCAAAAACATCAGCAATTAAGAGGTGGTTCCACGCTCCTCAAAACCTCCTGACTAGAGGCCTTGCTGTTGCTTGTAGTCTATAGGTCTTACCCAGGACTAGAATGTAGTTTATCGCCTTACCCAGGACGAGGATATATTTTATCGCCTTACCCAGGACGAGGATGTAGTTTATCGCCTTACCCAGGACGAGGATATAGTTTATCGCCTTACCCAGGGTGTCCTATTAGAATAGAATAAGTCCAGATAATCCAAGAGATGGTCTGCAGAATGAGATCAATCTACCCCCGTAGATTAAAAAAAAATATTTCAGTTTATCCAGGTTAACAAGAAACTGATGATAGCCGGAGAGCACAGTGGTCGAAACGTTTTGAGTTTAAAGAAAAAGATTAGGGGTGTAGCATAAATACTAATAATTAATAAAAAGAATTAGGAGATAATTTCCATGTCAGTGGAGTCTGTAAAACGTTGACCATGTGTCAACCTCAGCTAGCCCGTAAGCAAATGCCTGCAGTCATTTAAGGATTTATTTCTACGCCGGCCTTTGCACATAAAATTACAGACACCCGTCCATATTCTCAAGCGAGCACTGAACATTGAAATACACACACAGATCCTCTGCCCCACTCCAGTCATAGATCAATACCAATCACTATTGATATTTATGATTTCTCCATTGAAGCGATGTCTCATTTCTCATATCTCTCTTAATTCTATTCAGTCTTTGTCAACACACCCCGTGTCACCTCATTCCGACCTAGAGCCGCACTTTCCAACCCAAACGTCAGCCTCTGCTGCGCAACATTCCCAGATTAAATCTGTTTCATTCGTCTTTGAGAATGTTTATAAAAACCGCGTCGGGGTCTCTCTATTACGCCATTACTTTCATTCATACCGGATCCTAGTTCCAATAAATCGTGAGCTGCTTTTAATCAAACGACAGGCCACGTAAGTAGCGAGAAGCAAGAGGGTCGATGCTGTCGCCGAAGTGGTAGGAGGCAGAGATGACTTAATTGAGTGGCGCAATAAGACTCCAGTGATAGGACAAGAATAAACGAACAAACGTGTGTGTGTATGGGGGTGGAGGACTGATGGAGTGCAACAAAGAGATCGGTCGACCGGCCGGGCGGCCGCCATATTAAATCTTGAGTAAAAAAAAAATGGCGGAAAAATAGAAACGAATTATGGGATATTTTTGGAACTGAATGAAAAAATATAGTGTTTAAGGATTATTATTAATATTGCTTAATGAGAAGATGATGTTCTGATGCTGAAAGGATTATTTGACGGCAGGAAAAGTAAGCAGGGGTTTGGTTTACTGGCTATCGAAAGTAATCGAAGTCGGGTTATAAATTGTAGAAGATGGAAAAGTTGTGTAAAGAAGGAAGCAAAGAAAAATCTTTTTGTGGAAGTATTTTAAATATGAAACGGATGAGCATAGTGAAAAGAACGGAAATGAAATCAAGTGAAAAAAAATAAGAAAAAGAAGGAAAAAATTCAGAAAAACTGGAAACTGAAACAAAAAAAATTAAAGGAAACGAAACGAAAAATAGCAAAAAGAAGGGTATATATAGAATAAGGATTATTAAAAAGGAAGGATCTAGATCACTGAAAGAAATGAAACTACATAAAAAACAATCACGTAAATAGAAAGAAAATGAAAAAGAGAAAAAAAACTGAGTTTATAGGTCGCAACTCTAATGAGAACGAGATAAAAATGGAAGGGAAGTGAATGAAATAAGAAAAGAAGGAGTATTTTGTAATGAAGGAAAATAAATAATAAACCAATGAGAGAAAAATTGAGAAGGAAAGCCATATAAAGTTTAAAGAAATAAAACAGGATCAAGGTTTAGCGCAAATAAGGCAAAGACTGTAAAGATTGACAAAAAGAAAATAAAAGAAAACTAATTTTTTTAAACAGAAGAGATAAAAAACGAATTACTTCTTGCAATGTCTCAAACAAAACTAAAAATGGAAAATTAAGACAAAACATTTATATTAATAAAACTGGTAGGGGCAAGGAAATTTGAACGATTGTGAGAAATATTGAAAGATGTGAAAAAAGAGAAAAAAAAATAAAATACAACAGAGATAGTATGTCCGGGAAAGAAACAAATTGTATAGTGATAGGTAAATGACTTCCAAATTAGCATAGCTAAGCCAGACTGACTATATAAGAGCCCAAGATCTAAGGGGAGGGGCGAATATAATACGCGGGTCTTGCGAGTCGAGCTTTCACGATTCGGTGTGTCGTATCTCGTTTATCACCTCTCACTTGTGTCTTAGTCTTCAGACAGAACTCAACCCCCACAAAATGAGAAGTGTCCTGTCCCGGGGAAGAGTTACTCCAACTAGAGAGACGTGGGGATCGGTAGCAATGGCGATGCCAGAGAAACACGACAGTTGCAGCAGCTGGACTATTTTTGAACCTGGCCCGGTTGCACGCGCTCAGATTGGCAGCAATCTTGTCACCCCCCCACTCCACCAAAAAAATAATGACAACAATAGAAAAACAAGTCATACAGTATTACAGTGCACATGTACTGGATTCAGTTCTGTTCTCTTTCATTGACGCTGTCACGCATCGAAAAGATCTATATGAGCACCATCATTTTCGAAGTACAAAATGATGCGTTGCCATGTCCTGTTTGATATTTTACAAACCTGTGCTTTCTTGATTGCTGAAAAGGCTCTCCGAACGGCGTCATTCAACTGATGGCTATTCTGGTATCGTTCTTGTGATACACTCTCTGCTTGAGAGAGCGTTGAAATAGAAAATTATATCATACAGGGATGACAAGACTTTCGGACCATCCTGTATAATAAACTAACCTCGTTTCACATCCTGCCTACGTGGGGCGGCATATAGATATCGAGTATAATACGAGAGAATAGTATTCTAACTGGCAGAGGATTTCGCTTCCTTGTCAATGCACGCGTTAAGATTTACTGGTCCGAAAGTCTTGTCACCCCCTACCAAAAAGTAATGGGAACAACAGATGTCATACATTAATACAAAGCACGTGTACTGGATTCAGTTTTGTTCACTTTCATTGAGGCTGTCACACAACGAGACGGTCTGGATGATAAAAAGTGAGGGATCAGTTTTGTATTGTTCTTTAGCATTAAACACATGCGCCATTTCTTGGCCATAGTACAGGGTGGTCCGAAAGTCATATCACCCCCTACCAAAAGGTAATAAAAACAATAAAAGGAAAAAACTAATACAGTAATAGAAATCACGTACTGGATTCAGTTTATTTTCTTTCTTGAGCATTCTGGTATCGTCCATGTAAAACTTTTTCCAGGGTGTTGAAATAGAAAATTATATTATATAGGGATGACAAGGCTTTTGGACCACCTTGTAAATTACATTAACCTTGTTTTGCTTCCTGTCTCCGTGGGGCGGCAAGTATCGTGTATAATACAAGAGAATTGTATTCAAACTGGCAGACGAGTTCGCTTCTCTACCAATGATATTAGCGCACGAAGCAGTACTTATCTTTCGGAACGTGGACGGGTTTATTACCCGGCACGTGATGCGTTGCCAAAAAAAAGAGAGGGTTTGAGATTTATTTCTCGGTACTGGCAATAAAACCAAAACTAAACCTAAATACGTTTCACATTATATTTCATCGTAAACCTGCGTCTAAATATGACACTTGTGTCTTGCTAGATTCCGTTTGTCGTGTTTTGTTTATCATCTCTCAGTCGTGTCTCTGTTTTCGGACAGAGCGGAACTGAATTGTCTCTTTGTCTTCGGGCAAAGTGCAACCAAAATAAGTTAAGAGGTATCAGATCCTGGGGAACAGCTGTCCGGGGCAATGACTGTTGACCATGTTCTCCATAGTCTATGAATATAAAATACAGCGCAGTATGTAATCTGTTCAATGAAACAACGTTAAAGATTAACACTCACGAGTCAGATATTTTACTGAATCTGACTATATCGCCAATACCACCAGCAGCTGTTCTGTTATTCTCCAGTCTTCGATATCAAAGACTGACAGTGATATTTAGCCACCCTTCCACGAGGGTTACTTGTGGCACAAGGCCGGGATTAACGTGGGATCTCTGAGCCCGTAGTCTCAGCCAAAAATATTCCCTATTCGAACGCGTATAAACGGGTTCAGGGGCAGTCAACGTCCCCGAACGAGACTCTGCCCTTCGGCGGAGCCTCGTTATCAAAGGCTGGCAGTGAATATTAGGGAAAAACATGGCCGCCTTTACACGCGTCGCATTGAATATTTTGAGCCTTCTGATTAGTTAACCCTTTTTATTGGTGAACTATAAAATGAGTCAGCTCATTTTGGCTGGCTCACAAGTACACGAGGGTACCCCAAAATTCCAACAGTGACCATTGAAATACACACACGCATTCATTTCCGTTCTTTTCAGTATGCTCCTCCATTTCATATTTAAATACTTCCGGCACCACCGACACTTACCGGGTTTGAACTACTTTTTTGATTTGTCCCCGGTTTACGCGTTCGATCTCTTAACATTAAATTAACCCTCCCTTTGAATCTTACCTGTGTGAGACAGTAAGTGGATATCGAATATGTTACACAAGAATAAAGACTACCGCTGAACTGCGAAATACGAAGGAAAACACATTTTTAAATATTTCATCCCAAGCAAGGCAATAAAATCAATAAAAAAACGCAAGGGGTTCCTGAGTGTTAGGGAATATGAGAAAAAAAAACTATTATTAAGGGGAGAAGGTAATAAAAGAACAAGAAATAAAATGACAGATGATATCGATTGACGTTGCATTTAAATTTTTGAAGATCACATTTAACTGGAAAGCAAGAAGCCGGGTGAGAGCTCCATGAACGAGAAGTGCGATTGAAGAAACTGTCAATATAGAACTTACGGTTACATCTAACACTTTTCAGCTGTAAAATAATGGAAACTTGCCGGCATTCATGTCAAACGCTTAAATTCATAATGTCTAGGTACCATAGCGGAAAGTTCATCAGAAGAATTACCATGAAAATATTTATAGAAAATATTTATAGCAAAGAAGCTACGCTGGGAAAGTGACTGAAGCCGAAATGCTTGCTCAGGAACAATAACATAGCAGATCCTTCTTTGGATTTTATCAAGAATACCTAAATATATATCAGGAACACCAGACCAGATGTAGTGCCAATATTCAAATCAAAGACGAATTGAGGACTTATAAATATGCAAGACATGTTTTGGCGAGACATTCTTAGCTGCAGATTTAGCAATTGATTCAATATACTGTTTCCTCTCCATTTCCGGTGAAAATAAAGTCCAAGAAGGTGCAATGAGTCGGTCTCTTGGAGATTAGCATCAGCCATGCTAATTTCTAGGACGTTCATATGGTTGATCCTAATATGTAGACACAAATATACACTCAATACTTTCCCCCACAAACTCAAAAGACTATCAATTGTTACTTCTAAACTCAAGTATGCCTTCAGTATACCCTGTGAGTATAATTTCTCGAAGCCTTTCTTTCTCAGTGTGTATTCAAGAAATACGAGCTGTCTTTTTCTTTCTTTCTTTCTTTCTTTTTTTCCTTCTTTCTTTCTGTTTTAAACCTTACCTATGAACATTTCTTTCTTTCATTCTTTCTTTCTTTCTTTCTTTCTGTTATAAACCGTACCTCTGAACATTTCTTTCTTTCTTTCTTTCTTTTTTTCTTTCTTTCTTTCTGTTTTAAACCTTACCTATGAACATTTCTTTCTTTCTTTCTTTCTTTCTTTCTTTCTGTTATAAACCTAACCTATGAATATTTCTTTCTTTCTTTCCTTCTATCTTTCTTTCTTTCTTTTTTTCTGTTATAAACCGTACCTATGAACATTTCTTTCTTTCTTTCTTTCTTTCTTTCTTTCTTTCTTTCTTTCTTTTATAAACCGTACCTATGAGCATTTCTTTCTTTCTTTCTTTCTTTCTTTCTTTCTTTCTTTCTTTCTTTCTTTCTTTCTGTTATAAACCATACCTATGAACATTTCTTTCTTTCTTTCTTTCTTTCTTCCTTTCTTTTTTTCTGTTATAAACCGTACCTATGAACATTTCTTTCTTTCTCTCTTTCTTTCTTTCTTTCTTTCTTTCTTTCTTTCTTTCTTTCTTTTATAAACCGTACCTATGATATTTCTTCCTTTCTTTCTTTCTTTCTTTCTTTCTTTCTTTCTTTCTGTTATAAACCGTACCTATGAACATTTCTTTCTTTCTTTCTTTCTTTTTCTTTTTCTTTCTTTCTTTCTTTCTTTCTTTCTTTCTTTCTTTCTTTCTTTCTTTCTTTCTGTTATAAACCGTACCTATGAACATTTCTTTCTTTCTTTCTTTCTTTCTTTCTTTCTGTTATAAACCGTACCTATGAACATTTCTTTCTTTCTTTCTTTCTCTCTTTCTTTCTTTCTTTCTTTCTTTCTTTCTTTCTTTCTTTCTTTTATAAACCGTATCTATGAACATTTCTTTCTTTCTTTCTCTCTTTCTTTCTTTCTTTCTTTCTTTCTTTCTTTCTTTTATAAACCGTACCTATGAATATTTCTTTCTTTCTTTCTTTCTTTCTTTCTTTCTTTCTTTTTTTTTTCTTTCTGTCTGTTATAAACCGTACCTATGAACATTTCTTTCTTTCTTTCTTTCTGTTATAAACCGTACCTATTAACATTAATGAGTATGCCCCAATTCTCATAAATACCTTGGACGCTATTGCAAGCAGGATTAATATGCTACCTAAGTAGTCCACCACTAGCAATGGTTTACGTACTTCACGCCGCTGGCGAGTATTGTAATTTGTTTATGTTTTAAAGATTACCATTTCATTTCTAACCTGCATTTTGTTTATCCCTCATTCAGTACCCTTTTCTAAGTTACAACACTTTGTTTGTTTGTTTCTTTCTTTCTTTCTCAGTCTCTTCATATCTATCTATCTATCTATCTATCTATCTATCTATCGATGTATTTCAGTTTGTTCCTATCTATCTGTTCATATTTATTTCTTCTTTCTGTTATATACTGTACCTATGAACACTAATAGGTATGTCCCAATCCTCACGTTGGACACTATTGTTAGTAGGGGCAATATGCTAAGTAGTCCACCCCTTGCAGTTGTTTACCTACTTCACGCCGCTGGTGAGTATTGCATTTTGTTGATGTTATAAAGATTACCATTTCATTTCCAAGTTTCCGTTTTAGTTATTCCTAATTCAGTAACCCTTTCTAGGTTACAATAATATGGCAGAGGGTATGTTCAAATATTTACCGATGCAATACGAGAACTTCCGCAGGTAATTTATATTTATAGAGCTCCCAAAAAGCTCATTCAGTTATTAAATTAGGAATTTAAATAAGAAAATCGTTTAATTTTCACGGGTAAAAGTAGTTATTGTAATAAAGAAGTGATTTCGGTAATTGTTGTTTCAATGACGATATGGTCACCAGGTTTCAAATCTAAATAGTTTGTGGTTTTATAATAGTATATTTACTAGAAAATAGATACCTTTTAAATACAGAAGTCATCAAAATGACTTCAAATAATGGCACACTTCGGTTTACATTGCTTTCCCATTATCCATGGGTTGTTAGCAGACGAAAAGCAAAATTGGCCCACGGGACATTGATGTTTATTTGTGTGCATATATGGGTTTTTTTGTCGATAACAAACCTAGAAATGTTTATAAAAAATTAAAAAAAATAAATTTAAATAATTTATTTATTATCCAATTCTGGAAATTTCGATATTTTTTTAAGAATCTGATTCTTTTAGGGTTTAAAATATATTTTGTTTTTGTATAAGACATTCTGAGTTCATTAGTCAGATTCATGTAGGAGTTCCTCAGACTGATTGACCGAGGAATTTATCATTCCAGCGTCTTATTTCGAAGTTAGTCAAATTGTATATGTATATCTAGTGCCTATGCTTATGTCTACATTAAATGGTATAAGTGAGTCACTCAAGCAAAACTCAGACTTAAGCATATATTTGGCTAAGCCATAATTCCTTTTTTTGTTTATCAACATTATTCTTCAAAAGAGAAAATAATATTACATTTTATTCAATTATATATTCACAATAATATATACATCCTTGTGCAAATTGAAACAAAACGAATAATTCTGTTATTATTTACTTTTTTCACATTCTTCAACTGAAACATGACCCAGTGCACATGTTAGTACTTAGTATGTCCATTCCACGAAGTTGTTCCTTGCAGATTGACCACAGATTCTCGATTGCATTTAAATCAAGAGAGTTTCCGAGCCAGTCTAGTAATTTGATTTGCTCACTGGTAAGTCTGGCCCATGTGTTCGCGCAGCGTTACAAATTTTCGTACGTTTTCTTGGAATAACGTCCATCGAAGAAAATGGCCGTAGGACAACTAATCGACAGTCGAGACAATAGTATCTGGGCGTGATAAAAATCTGATGCAATCACGCATGTCGCAATATTTTTCAAGGCCAACAAATTTCAGCATACACCCTAAAAATAGTTTCATATTGATGCGCACCACTGCAAATGACCATATCTGAGGGAAAATACAAATCGATTACATCCTGTCACACCAGTGCATCTAAAACTGTCCGTATAGTGAAAGAAAGGAAGCTAAAGTGGTTGTTTCAATTATTTTGCTCAATTTGTACTTTAAATGACATCACTCATCAGGTAGCTTTCTCGGTACTTCTTGCGTAAAACACAGGACATGATATGTAAAAGTTTTCGACGAAGTCTTGAATCCGATTTTTATCATAGAAAGTTTATCCCATTATAGCGTTTTTCAGCGATCCAAAAATGTAATACAAGAACAAAAGTACATGCCCTTTGCCCTTTTTTTTCATTGTTAATATAAAATGGCGCAATTAATGTTTGTTTTGGGGTCAAGTTTCGCTGCGTTCTTACATCGTTTACTTGCGTGTTTTTATTGAGTCTTTCGTCTACAAATGAATGCCTTAAATATGGAGGATAGAAAATTGTACTTTCGCCATATTTTGATCTATAAATTTCGGAAAGGGGTAAGCGTCAAAATGTGATTTGGCAAATATCGCCAGTTTGATCAGTCACGGCCCGGGCGTCATTCCTACGCCTATGAAGGTGCTCACCTTGCCCTCGTGAAGAATAAACCAAAGATTTCCACACCATTACTAGATATCTGTGCGCATGAACTTTATGAAGCGCCCGAGTATATTTTGGCTTCTCTCTTTGGGTTTTAAGTGTGAAAATCTTCAGGAGTATTCGATCTGGGACGCCCCGATGAAAAATCTTATGTTGAGTCAAAAATATTTCAGTTGGTCTTTGCCAACTTTATTCTACATAAAACAAATTGTAATCTTTATTCAACTTATTGCAATCACTTATCTATTATCAGAGCATCCCGAGTAAGAAGTTGAACTATATCCGTGCCCTGGGTAAAACGATAAACTACATCCGGTGTCCTGGGTAAAACGATAAACTACATCCGCGTCTTGGGTAAGACGATAAACTACACCCGACAGAAAGGCCTTTCATCTTAGTTACTGGTGTTCACATATCCACTCTGAACCGGGGTGGTAGCACCTGTCAGGGTGCCAGCTATGGGAAAATATTTAACCCCCACCAAATGAGGTCAAAGCACTATGGAAGTATAAAAACAGGTTTTAATACTAGCAGTACGTTTTTGGAAAAATTACTCACCTCCAATACATTATTACCAGCAGTACATTTTTGAAAAAGAATAATATTATCAGCAATACATTTTTGGAAAAAATATCATTATGTACTTTATGAAGAACCCAAGGATATATTGGCCTCTCTCTTTCGGGCTTAAGTGTGAAAATCTACGGCAGTATTAGATCTGGGACGTTCCGATGAAAAGTCTTATGTTGAATCGTAAATATTTCTTTCTCGAAGCAGAAGAAAGACATTGCCGATTAGGTGAGTAATCGTACTTTTTTTTGGCTACTTCACGACCCAGCATCTGTCTTGAAAAACATTCGGCTTACGGCCACATCACACCGGTTCCTGTATGATCACCGAAATTACACAACGTTGAGCTTGGTCAGCACCTACACGAGTGAACGTTTGTGGGGTAGCAGGTGCTATAATCTTGGAGTTTGTGTAACGTACAATGGCTCGGAATTGTTAACCGGAGATCCGAGTTCCAATTCCATTTCGTTTCGTTATATTCACTTACGCGCAAATACCTTTGGAAAAGATATGAATCCACGTCTTCTTTCCTCCAGCTATGGGTTAATTAGTAAGATTCATATCTCTAAAACCATTATAATCTCTAAAGAAGTAAAATATAAGAATATTATTCTGGTTTAAATCACATGCTAATGGTTAATAAGCCGTCAAATACGAATCAACATTATCTAAGGGCAGACAAAGTCAGAGAATGTGACGCGTAGATAACTAGCTCATACTTTTTTTTATAATATATCAGGTCATCCCTGTCCGAATTTTGAATAAAGAAAACAAGTGACCAAATGTTACATTTAATTACAGATTCAATCAACAATGTATTTTCCCTGATTATCTATGACTTCCTGCCATCTATTAACAAGCTTACTAATTCCATTACTGTAAAATTCTTTTGGCTTTGATCCGAAGAACTCACAAATGTCAGTTTTAACCTCTTCCTGCGTTACAAAAGCTGTTTCTTCCAAATGATTCTGTAAGCTACGAAACAAATGGTAGTCTGAAGGAGCAAGATCGGGAGAATAAGGTGGATGAGGAATTTTCTCCCAACCAAGTTCTTCGATCTTTTGTGACGTTATTCTTGCTGTGTGGGGTCGCGCATTGTCCTGATGAAACATCACCTCTTTTCGATTCACTAGAGCAAGTCTTTTTTTCCTCAAAGCTTGGTTCAAACGCTCTAATTGCCGACTGTATATTTGAGCATTAATTGTTGCATGAGGTGGTAAGAATTCAAAGTGGATTATTCCTTGGCGATCCCACCAGATTGAAAGAACATTTTTCTCATGAAGTTCCCTTCTCGGCTGTGGCTGGGGTCCTTCCCCTTTACCAAGCCACTGTCTACGACGCTTAACAATTCGATAAAAGATCCATTTTTCGTCGCCAGTCACAAGTCTATCCAAAAAAGTTGAAACAAGTTGGCGAGAATGGAGAGAAGAACAGATGTCACCTCGGGATTTGAGGTTGTTTTTAGACAATTCATGAGGCACCTATTTTCCAAGTTTACGAACTTTTCCAAGTTGTTGAAGATGACGAACAGTTGTATGATTTGAAATGAGAACCACTGCCAATTTCTAAACTGATTAAGCAGGATTTTCTTCAAGGGCTGCTTCAAGAAGCTTTTCATCGAACTCAACTAGACGTCCGGTTCGATCGTCATCTTTGTTGTGTAGGAAACCTACC
This sequence comes from Acanthosepion pharaonis, assembly GCA_903632075.3. Taxonomy (NCBI): domain Eukaryota; kingdom Metazoa; phylum Mollusca; class Cephalopoda; order Sepiida; family Sepiidae; genus Acanthosepion; species Acanthosepion pharaonis. The sequence continues at coordinate 3,136,783 of CAHIKZ030001979.1, forward strand.
ACCCCTCTTGAAGATGAACTTGTCTACAAACAAAGACGTTAAATAGTGGCATGTCAAAAGACAGACAGAGTCGGAGAAGTTCTTGGCTGAGCTAGTTATAGACTACACAGGCGATTTCTGTACCTACTTACCAACTTAATAAACCCCTTTTTATTGTTACGTGTTATTTGGCGTTTGTCTTACTAACCCCAAATCAACATCATAACAATCTTCAAGGGTGAAATCTCCTCCTCTGAATTTTGCAAACCATTATCTGCAAGTTCTTTCATTCACACATTCCTCTCCATAAACTGAGTGAATGTTTCTAGCCGCTGAGTTTCCTTTCTTGAACTCATAAAGCATTATGTACCTCAAATGATTCTTGGGTACTTCCATGTTAGCAGGGTTTTAATCAAACAAAATTTAATTTTATTGTTCTCTGAAATAAAATTTGATCAGTTTAAATGCATCTAAACATAAAAATAATGTTCAGCTCCATTAGACATTATAAAATACTCTTTAAATTTTGTTCATTTTAACAAAAAGTTAAAATTCGGACAGAACTTATGGGATGACCTGATAGATTAACTCAAAGCAGCAAACCAACACGGCATTAAACAACGCAAGGAGTAATTAAATAACAAGAAAAGGGACGAGATAGAGAGAGAGGGTGAGAATAAAATTATTCATTGAGCGGATAATTTCAAAGGGAAGTGACGTAAATCGGACACGAATTAAATTTGTGATCTGTAAAGACTTCAAAAAAAAATAAAAATAAAAATAAAACTACCGCTTGTTCTAACTCTTTCGTTACAAAGGATAATTCAGTACTCGCTTTTGTCGAGCGACAAGCCGACTACTGTCAGAGAGAGTGTGTGGGAAAGCGAATAGGGAGGTGACAAAAGGACAACCGCGTTAGACACAAACATATTTGTTAATCGGGTTTGGTAAAAAAAGACGATTAGGCTTAAGAAAATTAGGGAAACGTGGGTGTTTGTGTGCGTCTGTGTGTAAGAATGAATAAATGCGTACAAACACATACACAGGTTTACATGTAAGCACCCCATTACAATCACGCACGCATATATATATATATATATATATATATATATATATATATATATATATATATATGATAATATAAAGAAAAAATATATATAAAGTTACTTTCCCTTGCACTTTAATCACAAAAAATGTAGATAGATTAAAAACAACACTGCCTCTTTCGTTTCTCTCTATCTATATATATATATATATATATATATATATATATATATATATATATATATATATATATATATATATTAAGAAATGGACAAGGTCCGACAATTTATTTATTAAAGACATTTTTATGTTTAACGTTGTTATTTTTTTTTATAGATACAAGTATTTAAGCAAATGCTCTGTTTATGATAATAATAATGTTATTTAATACTGTTTATCATAAACAGAGCATTTGCTTAAATACTTGTATCTAAAAAAAAAAAAATAACGTTAAACATAAAAATATTTATATATATATATATATATATATATATATATATATATATATATATATATATATGCAGAGAGAACGAAAAGAGGAGAATTTGTTTTTTAATTTATCTCCATTTTTCGTGGTTAACGTGTAAATGGGAAAGTAACTTTATATATATTAAGACATTTTATATTATACATTCTTTTTATAGATACAAATATTTAAGTAAATGGTCTGTTTATATATATATATATGTTTTGAAAAGTTATAACTATATCCCTCACAGAGCACTTTATTTTTTTTACTCCCCCCCCCAAACACACACGCACATAACTGAACCACTCATTCAATTTTGGGGCGTAGACTCGTGCCATTTACCATGGGATAAGGATATCGTCTTGTTTTTATTTTTGGCTTCTGCTCAGTTATTGCGCGCCCGTTTACAGTGACTATGCGTACACATTGCCATTCCCAGGGATTGAACTCCCAATTGTTATGTGAACAAAGTCATAAATAAACGCTTTAATAGACAAGGCTATTGTTCTATAGGAAAATTCCCTGTCGAGAACTTGGAGCCTTAAACCTGACCTGCCTGCTGATTAGTGCTGTTGTTTTGATGCAGGAATCCTGTGGTTTAAGACTTGCAGTCATTTATCGATCTTTATTAGTAGCTTTTTTATTTATTTCTATGCTAAGCCTACTAAGAAGGTCCTTATAATTTAGCATCAAATCTAACTCTTTCAGACGTCTAACTCTTCAGTGTTCTTCCTTGTCCAATATTTTCACTTCATTCCACACGGACTGATGTGTACACCCTTCGCTACATACATGGTCTGCCATTCGAGATTCTATTGTCTCACACCTCACTACGTCTTTTCGATGTTCCTCTCGCCTTACTTTTAGAAGGCGGCTTGTTTAACCTTTTTATTCTCTGCCAAAGCTGTAAGGAATGAAGTACACGTAACTCTTGGTTAAATTATGCCCCGTGTTAGGTTTTACTCTGAAGTGAATTCCCCGTCGTGTGCAACTGTTTTTAAATATTGTCCTGGTGCTATATTGGCCTCAGATCTTCTGAAGGTTTTCCAATAAGCACTTGACGTAAGGCAGACAGACCGTGGCAAATTTTCTAGTCTTCCTCCTTGATCCTTCTGTTCCCCCAACCTTGTAGACGCTGATGTTATGTCTGCCGGGTAGTCGATCATTTTGATTTCCTGTTTGTGTGTGTCTGATCGCCACTAATTTTTTTTTGCTCTGCTCTGTAGTCATCAAACGAGTTCTTTCTTCAAACAGTATGGATAGTGATATTTAAAGTTGAGATTTTTCCTGATGATAGTTTGCTTATGACATAGGGATGTTTTGAACCAATTCTCTGTGCCAATTAGTAGTACATCATTGTGAACTGGATCAAAGGTCTTATTGAGTTCACAGGATCCAGCAGTATTTTTCAACTTACTGATGCGGCCAGAGTTTGAAGGGGTCATCCACATATCTCAGCCATGCTGTTGGAATTAGTGGCGCCATTCGTACAACCATTTCCTCGAAGTATTCCATGCATATGCTCGCCATCACTGGTGAACACTGTGAACCCATAGACACGCCTTCTTGAATGGTAGGTCAGACTCTAGTTTGAAGAATGTTTTCTGTACACAGAACGACAATATTTCAAACAGATTGTCTTTTTTATTTGATTTATTACAGTAAGTTTTTCGTGAAAGGCTGAAGATAATGGTTTACTCTAGATTTGAAAAGGTTAAGATTGTACACTATTTATATTATTATTACATTATAACATTTATTTTACTATTGTCCTCATCTTTTTTGCACATATTTATTACAACGTTTCGGCCGTTGTACGCTTCTTCAGGTGGTTGGAAAGTCGAACTAAACCCTTTATTTCGATCACTGGGGTAGACTGTTCTAGTTCCACGTGCCATGTTTGATGGATGTCAGTTATCAGTTATCTCCTGTTAATTTCTCTCTCTAAGTTGTCCACTGCCTCACCCGGTTATTGAACTCACATTTTTTGGATCCTGTCACTGGATCTAACCAACGTCTTTATCCACTGTGCCATGTGTCCTTGAGGACATCTGTGTATGAATTTCTGGGTATTATAAACCTAATGATTTCAACAATCATTTTTTTACCAGTGCTCATATTGCAATTTTTGCTGTTATAATTACATGTTTTTACCAGACCTCATATTGTTATTATCTCCTTTCCCTGGCATCCCTTATTACTGGTTCACATATTGTATTATTTCTATGCATGGTTCATTTTGTATTCATTTCTATGCATGTTTTCGATTTTCCAATGGTGTTCTTTTTTTTTGATCTCAACCTGATCAGGCGGTGAATGTTTCCATATGGTACACGCCTGATTTTTACTTCCCCTCATGAATGGCTGTTTTCTTGAAGACGTGAAGATTAAACCTGGTGGAATCATGTTAAGAATAGTGATCAGGAAAACATTCTCGAGAACTGTTCTGAGCAATGGAGGGAAGACTCGCCACATGCCTCCTGTGATAGAGAGAATGGAATGGCTGGGAAAATTCTTGGAACCATGGATCAGTCCGTCTGAGCACTTTCTAAGAGGACTCGCCACATTTTCCTGTGAAAGATGGAAAAATTCTTTCGATCAAGGCAAATATGAAAGTGGGACAGTACTCGATTTTCGGCCTGATCTGGCTCTTATAAATGTAGAAGATAGAATGAGGAGTCAGGTACTTACTGGAACGGTACAGGGAGCCGATCATTTTCCTGCATCTTTAGCGATGGATTGTATATAAGTGTTCCACTTGAGGACATGTGTGAGTTTAAGGCCCAAAATTCACTCAAAGTATGGTCTCTCCTGGGGGTGACATCTGTTCTTTGTGTCTGGCTTTAGTGCGGGGTCCGATCGGCGGTGATGGAATATAACTAGTTTGGTTTTAATGGAATGTAAGTTCTCCTAGAGAGGAGAGTCTGATTTCAATCTCTGAACAACTGTCAGGGCCTCATCTGTAGGAACTCTAGTGAACAACTTACTAAACCCAAGCTTACCATCTTTTTGCTATGTATTGGGGCCCTTTTATCCAATCTGACTAAATTTTTAAAAAGGACAAGGACTTACATGTTAGTGGGATGCCTATATTCACTAGGAATCTCCTGTAGCTGACGATACACCCTTGTACAAATTAAATGAAACTACCGCTTGTTTTTCTTTTCTTTCACTATACGGTCATTTTTAGACCCACTGGAGTAACAGTGTGTAATGGATTTCTATTTCTTCCGTAGATTAGGGCATTTCCAGTGGTGTGCAGTTATATAAATCTATTTTCGGGGTGTATGATGAAATTTTTTTCGCCGTAAAAAAAAACATAGTGTCATTGTGATTACATCACATTTCTTTTTCACGCCAAGGCACTATTGTCTCGACTGTCAATTAGTTGTCCTATGGCCATTGTCTGCGATGGACGTTACTACAAGGAAACGTACGAAAATTTGTAACGCTCCACGAACACACTGGCAAGCATTACAGGGAGAAATAGAAATAGAAATACTATAGACTGGATCAGACACTCTCCTGATTTAAATGCAATCGAGATTCCGTGGTCAATCTGCAAGGAAGGACTTCGTGAAATGGACATACGAAGTAGCAACATGTATACTGGGTCATGTTACATTGGAAAAATATGAAAAAAAGCAACTAATAACGGAATTATTCGTTTTGTTTCAATTAATTTGCACATTGGTTAAGCAGGCTTCACATGTTCGTTAAGCAGCGTTAGTATAATTTATGGCTTTCTGAACTCCAAGAGATATGATACTTTACTTCAAAACTATCATAAATTAACTGATTCCACGTCTAACTGAAAATATGTAAATATTGCTTTTTATGTAAGTGTATCTTAATTCTAGTTTGTTTATATGGGATTCAGATGATATATAAAATTCCTAAGAGTGTGTGTGTGTACTAGTAGTAGTAGTAGTAGTAGTAGTAGTAGTAATTTTGTAAATTTTGAGGTGACAATGCATTGGCAGGAGCTTGGTGTAATTTTGGGTTAGCCTTCTGTATTTATTTAGTGCGAAAAATCTTTTGTTCATATTTAGGATTAGTGACTGTTTCCTACTCACTTCGTAGGCCAGCATTGCATGCTACCGTGTCTGCTACAAGATCATGCACAGGAACTCCACCCTACGGTTTACTATACCAACAGAATAAGGGGGCAATTCGAGAATAAGTTATTAACAGTGAATTGTTTTCTAGAGAGTGAAATTGTCAATGCGTGTTAATACATATGATGCATTTAGAGTAATAAAAATATTTTTTTATGTACGTATGTACATGTGCAATTGGCATATTTGTAAGTATTAAATATTCCAGGGGATACGAGAATTTTAGAAATACAATAGTCGGGAATAGTCCCAAATCGGCTGGGGGCAATTGATTTAGGTGGTTTGGTCTTTTTAGCGCTTGTCTTCATTTCCATCTGCTTCGGAATCTTCATGACAATATCCTAAAATGGAGCTATTATGTCTAAGTACGGATCTCGCCTGACAGTGGTGGCGAAGTTAAGAACCTTGCATAGCACTGATTCCACAGAAGCACTCAATTGCCGGTTGCTGCTACTAACAATTCATTTTACCGAAACGTGGTAGACCTTGTTGCTGTTTTAATTCTCTTCTTTTATACATACAAGTTTAAGTATGTGTCGATACTTGCCCTTTGTGAAATTTTTGACTGTATTAATTATCCGGGGTTTGTTGGATTCTATATGTGTCCGATCCGTGCGTTATTTTGCTAAGTAAAGTCTGCATATTTCCTATTCCAGCTGATGCTTCCCCCAGTGGTTGTGGAGAATCCTTTCTTTCGCGAGAAAATGCTTTGCTCATTCCTCTACCTACTGTGCTTTCCTGGATCTAACTTGTTTTGATCGATAAACCGGGTGGAAATAACTTCTATGGATCTATGTTTATTTATAAATATCTGTTCAACCGCTGGCTGTGCCTAATTTTATTTTACTCTACCTCTGTTGAACCGGTGGATGGGCATTAAGTCATTTTTCTCTACCTCTGTTCAACCGGTGGCTGGGAATTAAGTCATTTTTCTCTACCTCTGTTGAACCGGTGGCTGGACATTAAGTCATTTTTCTCTACCTCTGTTCAACCGGTGGATGGGCATTAAGTCATTTTTCTCTACCTCTGTTCAACCGGTGGCTGGGAATTAAGTCATTTTTCTCTACCTCTGTTCAACCGGTGGCTGGACATTAAGTCATTTTTCTCTACCTCTGTTCAATCGGTGGCTGGACATTAAGTCATTTTTCTCTACCTCTGTTCAACCGGTGGATGGGCATTAAGTCATTTTTCTCTACCTCTGTTCAACCGGTGGCTGGATATTACGTCATTTTTCTTTACCTCTGTTCAATCGGTGGCTGGACATAAGTCATTTTTCTCTACCTCTGTTCAACCGGTGGCGGGGCATTATGTCATTTTTCTCTACCACCGGAAAAGCGGTGGTCAGAGCTCAAAGGGTTAAGAAAGAATGAGGAAAACTAGTGAAAGAAGAAAAAAAAGCAGTAAAAGAAATGGCCTCTTTCTTTCTTGACTATGGAGGAGACGGAAACAAGAAAAGAGAAGTAAGAAATATTGATTAACCCATTGACTCCTGTTTTCTTAAACAATTTTAAACCTTCTGCCTTAGCACCTGAGTCAAAATTCGCAAATAATTGGTATGTAATGTTTCACGGTAGATATAAAAATAGTGTTTACCCACCGTTCAACCGGTGGCTGGGCAGTAAGTCATTTTTCTCTAACTCTGGTCAAACGGTGGCTGGACATTACGTCATTTTTCTCTACGACCGGTAAATCGGTGGTCAGGACTCAAAAGCTTAAGAATGAATAACAAAAAGGAATGAAAGAAGAAAAAGAAGCAGGAAAAGAAATGTCGTCTTTCTTTCCTGGTCAAGGAAGAGACGGAAAACAAGGAAAAAGAAGTAAGAAATATTGACTAACCCTTTGAGCCCTCGTTCCTGAACAATTTTAACCCATCTGCTTGAGATCCTGGGTCAAATTCGCAAATAATTGGTATGTAATGTTTCACGGTATATATATATAAATAGTTACAAGTGTTTACCCACCGTTTAACCGGTGACTGGACATTAAGTCATTTTTCACTACCACCGGTGAGGCAGTAGCCAGGGCTCAAAGTATTAAGGCAAGGTTACTTGCTCAACTCCCATCTTCCAGTACAATATAGTCATTTTCTGGATAAAAATCATTATTGAGACTAATGAATTTAGATAGGTCAGTCATAACATAACTTGTTTCTCTATTGACTCTTCCGGCATTTTTAGTTTCCGGTATATATGTTAAATACGTAGGACTTATGGTAACCTATCCAAATTACATTTTGACATTTAGTGACCGATTTCCTTCTATGTAGGCATAATAAATTGATCCAAATATATGACTATTGAGGCAGTTTGCGACCCGTGAATATTTTGAAGGTAGTTTTTCTAGTTCTTTGTCAGTGATAACGATTTCTGATATATGAAGCGGTCATAAGAGCTTACGACCACAAAAACTTTGGTAGATTGTCAAAAAGAAACTAGCATTGCGAGTTAGTGGTTTTCTCATTTATTCATAATATATTTTGCCCTGTCACAGATAACCGTCTGGCCAAATGGCGCTTGACATGAAACTGCAGACGAATCAGACGTTTCTTAATGTTATGATATGTAAGTAAAATTAAAAGCAACAATTCACTGCTATTCATCGGCGATTC
>CAHIKZ030001979.1:3155000-3297500 GCA_903632075.3 Acanthosepion pharaonis
ATATATATGTGTCTGTGTGTGTGTGTGCGTGCGTGTGTATGTGGGCGTGTGTTTGTGCGTGTGTGTGTGTGTGTGCGTGTGTGTCTGTGTGTCTGTGTGTGCGTGTGTGTGTGCCTGTGTGTCTGCGTGTGCGTGCGCGCGCTTCTGTGTTTCTATATATCCTATAGTGTTATATATATATATATATATATATATATATATATATATATATATATATACACAAATATATATACAAATATATATATATATATATATATATATATATATATATATATATATATATATATATATATATATATATATATATATATAATAAATGATTGCTGTATATTCAAGATTCAACACGACAATTATTTTAAGACAGTTTTTATGTTTATACGTTCTTTTTATAATGTCTTAAAATCATTGTCGGACTTTGTCCATTTCAGATAGTGTGACGTCATTTGTCTACATTTGGATACGTATCGAGCAGATATGAATATACGAGAGAAAATCATGGAGAATTGTAGTTTAAAAACAGTAAAATCGACCTTGCTAACTCAAACGCTCCTCTGTGGGTCACTCCGTAAAAGCGCGTCAGATTATATGACGGTTCCGTATAGGATACAGGTTCGATTCCTGTCGGAGGACGCATATTTTCTATGACAATTTCTCGGAGTTTCAGACCGGTAAATGTTGTTAATACTGTTTATTATAAACAGAGCATTTACTTAAATATCTGTATCTATAAAAAGAACCTATAAACATAAATAATGTCATAATATATATATATATATTGGAGTTCCATGCAATCTCCAGGTACTGAGTATATTCCGACTGTTACAGAGTTCGTTCTTGAGTAAAAATGTGGGTTAAGTTTTATTTATTTAATTATTGCTGTATTCATAATTTATATCATTCAAATTCATAAACTCAAAAGGCAAAGAATAAAAAAAATAATTGAAATTTAAATAAATTAACCAGTTATTTATCAATAAACAATGAAGATCACGTCAGAAGACGAATCGGGTCACCTAAGGTAATTTTTCGTTTTGTCTTTATTCATATTGTTCTTTTATAGAATTTTTTTTCACGCACACGCGTACACATACACACACACTTATATATACCTATATATATATATATATATATATATATATATATATATGAATATAAATATAAATAAATATATATATATGTATAATTATTTATATTCGTTTGGAAAAAGCGCTCAATATCAGAGATAGAGCTAACATATAGAGTTTCAACGTTTTGCGATCGTCAGACAAACGTCTGACGATCGAACAAATCGGTACTGGGGTCCAACAAACAAAAATGGAACGCTAAATCAAAATGAGGGTCAAAAAAATATATATATATATATATAAAAGAAATGGTGGTATTCGTTTGGAAAAATCGATAGCTCAACCTGTTTAAAAACGAACAAATCGGTACTCGGGAAAAATGGGAAATGAAAAAAAAAAAGAACATTAAAACAAAGCGAAAAGAATCGTCCAGTGTTTAAATTCCATCAATACCAAAAAAAAAACAAATCGAATAAATAAAACAAGACTTAAATTGATCAATACACTAAGTAAGCAAATCTAAGATAAGATAATCCTAATAGCCAGGCAAATTTATATATATATATATATATATATATATATATATATATATATATATATTATATGCGCGGTACTTGCTGGAAGGTGATCAGTATCACTGATAGACATAAAATATTCAGTTGTATAGATTTTCATTTATATATATATATATATATATATATATATATATATATATATATATATATATACTATTACTACTATTACTCTCCCGTGGAATTCGACGTATGAGGGTCAAGCAGATCAGTTCCCAGGAAATGGACAGCCCGACACCGGCACATTTGAGATTTGATTATAGTGGTGAAGGTTTCGTGCAGGACCATCCACACCTGATGCATCGAGTGCCACATTTTCCCCAAACGACCCTCCGCATGAATTCAGAGTTGTCCTAGACCAGTTGCCAACCAAGGCTATAAAACCCAGTCTGCTATTTACCCATAGTTGGAGGGAGAAGTAGAAGATTCATACCTATCCCAAGGGTATTTGCATGTAAGTGAATATAATGTATTCGACTGGAATTCGAATCCAACCCGATATCCATTACTCATTTGATATATATTATATATATATATATATATATATATATATATATATATGAATATATATATATATATATATATATATATATATATATATATATATATATATATATAATAATTTACCGACGCACGCATGGACTCTTCCAGCTATACATAGGAGCAGGTACTGCCTTTTAGACAGGGAAGTTTCCAGCAGTCAGCTCTGACAATCGGACAGAATATTCTTCCTGTAACACTCTCGTTTTATATATTTTGTATTAATGTTTCTATTAATATACTTGTTTAACTCAATTCCTCTCTTTGTGTCGTTATTTCTGGCACTAACAAGGCCATAACATATACATATATACATATATATATACATATATATATATATATATATATATATATATATATATATATATATATATATATATATATATATATATATATATATATGTATGTATATATATAAATAAAAGAAAGAACAGTAAAAATAATTCATCCATCAACATATATATTATTATATATATATATATATATATATATATATATATATATATATTTATATATATATATATGATAATAATATACGTTGATTGTGGTTGAATTATTTTTATCACTCCAGAAACTACAACAGATAAATCCAATTTATCTGGTGAAAAAGAAAAGATTATCTTTTTTACTTAAAACCCTCTTTCTTCTTTTCTAAAAATGGAAAATCCGATTACATAATTATTTTCATTTCCGTTTATTGCGCATGCGTATGTGCATGTGTGCCTTAGTGTGTGTGTGTGTGTGTGTTTGTGTGCAGAGATATACCGTTGAGGCTGTTATTTCACTCGACTATTCCACAAGTGCTCGACACCTGCGCACACACAAGCGGGCAAGTGTACTCGTCCATTTGCTAAATATACCACGCCTGGCATACATTTCACAAAAGATAGGGTATCTGTAGTGACAAAACGTTGCTTGAGATTTTTTTTTCCAAGTGCGTGGCAAATGTATGAAGGTAGCTGTTAACGGGAAGTCTTCCGAGATCCAAATTATCAAACGAGGCGCTTTCCAACCCTCAGGTCTCGGTCCGACACACACACACTTACACACACACACACACACACACACACACACACACACACACACACACTGTTTCTCTCTCTCTCACTCTCTCTTTCTCTTTGTGTGCCCCTGTGTGTGTATGTGTGCACTTCGTATATACAGATAAAACCGGAAAAATTAATTGATACATTTTACAGCATTTTTTATATAAAAAAATAATACATTTCAATGAAACTATATACATATATATATATATATATATATATATATATATATATATATATATATATATCGGGTACAAAATTACTCGATGGGATCAGCCTCAACGGCTACTGTTTTCTATAGGTGGAACCGAAATCTGGAGTAGGATTTAGTTTCGGTGTTCCTGTTCATGTTGGCCGTGGCATCTCTGATGTTTTGCGGGCCTCCTTGGTGTTGTAAGCACCCCCCTCCGTTTATCTCCCTCTCCAAGGCGCCCCATACGAAATTGTCGCGACGACTGCAGTCTCGCGATGAGGGGGGGTTCATATGTGGTACAATGTGTGAGTAACGCCTCTTAAACATATAAGATTTATAATTCAAGTCCTCACTAGCAATACGCCCATTCGTTCGTCTGCTAATGCCTCTTTCCTTGATTACTTTCCTCATGCTTTTGTTGAGGTGCCTCTTTAGAACGTCGACATTGGCGACGACGAACTCTGGAGGCCCTAGATCGCTTCTTATGAATCTTGCTTTCTGGCTTGAATGTGACATTGTCCTATGAGGCCCCATATGCCTTTGCCAGATTGTAGACCATGGTTTTAGAGTATTTAAATAATTCAATAATTTAATTGGTTTTGTGGCCGGCTCGAAGACTTTCCAGAACAGTAGCTTGACAATTGTATGTTGAAGACATGTGGGTTATTAAGTACCTGTGTCAATGGCCGGACAGCTACTGAGGTGTAATACTTTATAAATGTACTCTCAAAACCTTGTAGTGAAAACCTTTTATTGAACAAGTTCCATTCTCCTCATATTGAAATGGTGAGATGCAAGTTCCACTCGAACAGCTTCTTTGTGGAACCGACTACCAAGGAGATGCTTCCCCGATCACTACAAACTAAACCTGTTAACCGTTATCTTCCTCACATATCCCTGTGAACGACCTTTTAACTTTTACTCTGAAACCTTTTACTTCGAGTGGGTTTTGAGGTAAACATTATTGTAAAAACATAATGTCAGAGTGATGAATTGATAATATGGATATTATGCGAAATTTGACACAATAAAAGTCTCAAAAGTTCTCAGCTGTTTACCCCATTTTCAAGCAAGTCGGTGAGCGTGTTCCATCATATGTGTTCCAAATATGTTCCATATGTGTTCCATATATGTTCCTCCACAGTATCATCTCATTAGTCTCGTTATTGCCATTAGCAAACATTGTTATACAGAAGTGGGTAGTTGACCACTTCAGCAAAACTAATCTTTCAGTCACAAACAGTATTATTTCGCTACTCTGGTTCCACTGCTGATGTTTTAATAAATATCAGTGCATACTACCTAAATGCACCAGTAACTATGCGATAAGGATACCTATATCCACACATCTATCTATCTATCTATTTATCTATCTATCTATCTATCTATCTATCTCAGACATGGGAAAGGTGTTTCATCGCTCAGGTCTGCTCAAGTTGTCACATATCATCCGTGTTTTCAAATGCTTGTGAACGTTCATTCGCCATTGCAACGTCATCCACTCAAACTCCTTAGTGTCATGAAATTCGGTGAATCTATTTTCAGCAAGCAGTTAATACATCACTTTACCACATACACCCCCCCCAGGCGCCAAACAATATCGGTTTCTCTCCACTACGTCCATTGCTGATGTTTTAACTCTCATTAAGAACAGAATCAGTGAAACTCGATGGTAGCTTGGTTGCCAGTTCGATTATATTCGACATCGCAAAAAGTTTTAAATATTGTAGAATAGTGATTGCTACACACACTCACCGCTTAAGGTATCTTGACGCCATCAAAACTTCTCTCTCATATAGATTCATGAAAAATTTTGAGAATGGCCAGTCTTCCCAAGTTTGCGCGTCCTCTAAGGCTCTTCCTTTGGTCGTACACACTTTTTTCTTTTCTTTCTTTTACAAACCGTACCTAATGGGTGTATCCCAATCCTCTTAAATACGTTGGACACTATTGTAAGTCGGGGTAGTATGATGTCTAAGTAGTCCACCAATAGCAGTGGTTTACCTAATTCACGTTGCTGGCGAGTATCGTATGTTATTTCATTTCCAATCGCCGTTTTGGTTATTCCTCATTCAAAAACTCTTTCTAGGTTACAACACATTTATAAGCGATTTACCTGGGAACATTACACAAATCATTAATAAACGCTTATGATAGATGTCAACACTGATATGGACGCACTTCCTAATACCAAGATGCTCGGCGCTTGCCGCTGATCTCTCACCTAACCTACCTTTAACAGGGCAAGGAGTAAATAAGCGCCTTGAAATGTTCAGTACTTCAAAAGGTAAGTTAACTTGGCTAGCGATTTCTCCAGCCATCATTAATGGTTTCAACCTGACTGAGGATCTCTGCTATTTCTCTATTGATCAAGGAAGTATCTGATTCCTCCTGGAATGCTCTATCTTTACAGCTTAGATTAGACCAAAAATGGGGTGTTGTTACCATATCGTCTGCTTCACACACACCCCTCCAGTCTTCTGAACAGAAATAGAGGTTTATCTCTTCTTTTCTGTTCAGGATTCGGTTTTCCAGATCCGTTTAATGTCTTGTCACACTCTTTGACTTCCAGTAATTCTTTGCTGCTTAGTGGGATTTTTTTTAATAATATTTTTTTTAAATAAACTATATTAATTACATTTAGCTGTCGGAATGGTCAAGAAATTTCGTAGAAAGTATAGTCTTAATCGTATAGAAAACAGGTTTGGTTCCTGTCAGAAAAGGCATATTTTCTACGAAATTTCTCAAACATTCAGGCTTGTAAATAGGATTAATATTGTTTGTTTAAAAAACAGAACTTTTACTTAAATATACTATGTCTATAAATAAATAACGTATAAACAATATATATATATATATATATATATATATATATATATATATATATATATATATATATATATATATATATATAATTACTTTTTAAAATATATATCCATTCTCAACATCGATTGAAATGGAGCGAGTTTAAGTTTAATCTAAGATTTAAGTTTCGGTTTCGAAATATAATAATTTCTGTGTCGCAATGGATTTATGTTTTTTTAGTTTTTTTTTTTTAATTATACTATATATATATATATATATATATATATATATATATATATATATATATATCAAATATGTGGTGCAGTTCAATTTATATTACATGAATCATTCATGCAAAAAACAGATTACTGAAGATTCTCGCCATTTATATTATTAACTTCACTAATCTGTTTTTTTCTATAAATAATTCAAGTAATATATATATTATGATCCTTGTTTTAATATATATATATATATATATATATATAAATGATTCAATAATATATATATATATATATATATATATATATATATATATTATAATTATTTTTTTAAAATATATATCCATTCTCAACATCGTAAGTTTAAGATTTAAGTTTCGGTTTCGAAATATAATATAATATAGTTATATAATAACGATGGATACATATTTAAAAAAAAAATATTTATAATATTATGCATTACTGTGTGTTGAGCATTTAAAAAAAAACTAAATGCCATTGAACTCTGGATTATAAATCTGTCTGTTCTTTCTTATATATATATATATATATATATATATATATATATATACTCAAAGCTCTTCGCTAAAATGAATACGAGCACTCCGAATGACTGGCATCTGATTACATTCATTAAAACAATACGCTAGAATTTCTCTCTTCCGAGTGCTGAGTCCTTAGGAGTAGAAACTCCGACTGAAACGAAATCGGCCATGTGTCGATCCTGGCTTGAGGCTTTCGAAAGTCTATTCGCACTGAGCAGCTGTGATACAGCGAAACAGGACTGTCTGCGAATATCGTTCTTTCGTTCGTTCTTTCGGCATCCGTCCGTCTCGAGAGACGATAGAGTAGCGCTGTGGGCTACAAGCCTGGGCGGAATGTATGGAGAACTAGGGCTACCCGGACGTCTAGTTCCCCCTCTCGGCCTTGCTTGCAGAGTCCAAAGGAGAGGCTAAACCAATACAGTTTGGTACCAGCGCGGCTGCAGGAGTTGCCGGAAGGTAGCACAGAGTGCCGTCCATCGGCCTTAGAAGATCCACTCCGGATATGTGGAGGGTTTACTTCTTTAAGATTTCCACAAGGCAGTGGAGCTAATTAACCCATAGCTGGGGTTTGGTTCATGGACACCAAGGGCGTGTACACACACTGTTGGGCCTGCATGTCGCATGTTAAGAAGGCAATCTCCTCCCCCGTCCTCTGTAGTTTAGACCAAATCCGCAAGGTGATCGGTCAACATGTGTCGCCCCGAGGAGGCTCTACATAGGGCAGGGGTAGACTTACGCACTCGGCTCCCCTTTTGGCATTGCTGCTAGCCAGCGGCGGTAACTGAAAGCGAGAAGCGACAAGCACTACCACTACAGACTACTACACTAGACGCATCACAACAGCCGTTGAGACACATGCGAATATATATATATATATATATATATATATATATATATATATATATATATACAAACCAATCGGATAAAGTTACCGTTAGAAAAAAAAATAAAGTTAATCAACCCAAATAAACACAAATTGAAAACTGTTCCTGCCAAAATAATAGTTAGAATAAACTACAACAATCAGCCCCAAAACCGAACAAATAGCTTTAATTAAATTCTCAAACCAAAACAAAACTATTAAATAAGTGATAAAACAAACTTTTACTACGTTAATAAAAAGCACCGATTAAAAATAAATAAATAAAATAAGAAACAAAAAATAAAATTAAATAAAAACAAGCAAAATAATTTAACGCAAATAAATAAATAAACGACTTCCGGTAAAATAACCACCATAATAGACTACCCACAATGCACCACTGACCTGTATATTTATAAATAGCCGAGAAAAATAACAACACACGTGGCCTGACGATTGCTTATAGCATGAAACAGACTGTCGCCTCTAAGTGTTGACTTCTATGTTTACTTTTATATTTACATACGCTCTTTCTCTGATATTGAGAACTTTATCCCATAAATATAGCACACCTTAAGATTATTTCTTTATTCATATATATATATATATATATATATATATATATTGTTGTAAAGTAATTTTCACAGTGGAGGCTTATATTTTACTAAGTCGGTCGTAAATTAGGTTCGACGTACAAAACGTTAGGAAGTTGAAATAATAGTTAATGACGCAGCAATCTAGTTGTGGTGGTTGATACTTCAATGTCCGACATCGACTGACTCACACAACTCCACTGAGCCCAACTGGCGACCGCTACTACTACTACTACTTATTATGTGTGGGAGAGTCTATTACAATAGAATAGGTAATATTCTGGTATAACATATAGATGGTTTTGTTACTCGCTTCTCAGCCTTGGCATTTTTCACAATCTTCCACTCAGCAATGTTTTTTCCCTGAGATGCAACGTTGTGAACCTTTCATTGCAAATACGCCCCGTTCTTTTGATCCAGGCCACACCCTCGGTATCGACTCAACCATTATTTTTTTTTCGTGTTCCAAATATAAGAAGAAGAAGAAGAAATAATGAATTAGGATTTTGATTTGCACCAAAACTGTCACTTCGAGGAACAGACTCCCGTATAGCTCGTTGTCATGGAAGGAATTGTTAAAAGCAGCTGAGGATGATACTGATGACGGTGTCTACCACAAGGCTACAAATCGATTTTAGTATTTCACCCAGGTAAGTATCGATCTGGTTCCGCTCTCTTCCTGTTCTTCGCCCACACAAGATTTGGAATCTGAGTCCGACACACCTATTTGAACTTACAAAACAAAAAGCATTCAAACCTGAACAAACTCGAATTGATTTATTTTTTCTTTTTAATTTGGTTTCTGTATTATAAGCCGTTATGTAATATTTTTTCTCTGTTCTTAATATCAATGCATAAAAATAGTTTCAACCTAATGAATCCGTTACGTCTTGAAGAAGACAATCCTTCATCAGATCTTATAGATTGGCGCAACAGAATCGCTAAGAACTTTACCAAATGACAGAAACCACATTACCTAACAAGAGCAACAATAAATACAGGCAACACACGCATTTAGAGGAGGAAATATTGATAGAATCAAGATTTCCCTTAAACAAAATGTTCTATTCCCGTCTGTCTGTCTCTGTCTGTCTGTCTGTCTGTCTGTCTGTCTTTCTTTCTTTCTCCTATTCTCGTCTGTCTATCTATCTGATTGTCTGTCTTCCTTCCATTCTTTCTTTCTGTCTACCTTTTATTCCCGTCTTTCTTTCTTTCTTTCTTTCTTTCTTTCTTTCTTTCTTGTCTGTATTTATTTGTTTCATTCTTCCATTCTCTTCTTTCTTTCTTTCTTTCTTTCTTTCTTTCTTTCTTTTTTCTCTTCCAGTCTGTCTTTCCGTTTGTCTCTATGTCTTTTTCCGTTCTTTCTTTCTTTTTCCTTTTTCTTTCTTTCTTTCTTTCTTTCTTTCTTTCTTTCTTTCTTTCTTTCTTTCGTTTTTTTTTCTCCTATTCCAGTCTGTCTATCTATCTGATTGTCTGTCTCACTTCCATTCTTTCTTTCTGTCTACCTTTTATCCCCGTCTTTCTTTCTTTCTTTCTTTCTTTCTTTCTTTCTTTCTTTCTTCCTTGTCTGTATTTATTTGTTTCATTCTTCCATTCCCTTCGTTCTTTCTTTCTTTCTTTCTTTCTTTCTTTCTTAAGGAAAACCCCATCAATAATAGAAAAAGTCGTGAGAGTTAGGGGGCGAAAGTAGTCTAATTTGTGGAAAAAACAGTTTGAAGAAAAGGATTTCATAAATTTGAACAGCGGACACGCAAAAGTTCCAGTATGGATGCACGCTCCACGATCATCTCTCGCTTGGTTCATGACTGACTAGGGAGAAGATATTCCGCAGTCGGCTGCCGTTTTTTTTTTGCTTTTTTTTTTTCTGCGTTAGGCTAGTTGCGAACTATTGTTACGGCAAGAAGAGATGGATTCGTACCTCCACTAAAATTATTTGCGCGTAAGTGAATTTAACCATGACCATTCTCATTAATTTAGCTATATGCAAAATGGGACCCAGGCTATCAGATAATTCGCCGAAACCTCTCATATGATATGGCAATAAGGACATTCGAGCAATACGGTTTTTATTGAGTAAATATCACGTATATTTAACTGAGTATGACAATGGAACAAAGCTGTAGTGCGCATATCAACCAAAGACACTGCATTAATCCTGCTAATGAGTCATTTATATAAAATACTGTAAGAGTTAAATGTGTACTTTTTGCTGTTCTTTATTTTGATTGCTTCTTTAAATACTTCTGCTCAGTTTTCGAAGATGTCTTATTGTTGAGTGGTGGGATGGTGTTTTCTGGCTAATCGAATCACGCCAACTGCAATCACTTGGTTTATTTTCATTGCCTTATTTATTTATTTATTTTTCCTTACATCCCACGCAAGCGTGACGTGTGTGTTTTACAGAAATGACAATTTCCCAGGCGGTTAAGTGGGATTTTGTTCAAATAAGCCTGGGGTGAGTGGTAAAACAGCCCCCCGCACCCCCAGCAATTCTGATTCATTGTGCGTCTCCGAAATCCCATTGCTCTTTTGTATGTTTTATTTCATCATGTCTGCCAGCATGTTTGATTGTTTCTTTCTTTCTTTCTTTCTTTCTTTCTTTCTTTCTTTCTGTATTTCTTTCTTTCTTTTTGTTCTTTCTTCTTTTCTTTCTTTCTTTCATTCATTCTTTCTTTCTTTCTACATTCCATTCCTGTCTTTCTTTCTCCTTTCAGACTACCTTCCATTTGTCTCTTTCTTTCTTTCTTTCTTTCTTTCTTTCTTTCTTTCTTTCTTTCTTTCTTTCTTTTATTCCCGTCTGTCTGTTTGACTTTCTCTCTTTCTTTCTTTCATTCTTTCTTTCTTCTTTTTCTTTCTTTCTTTCTACATTCCATTCCTGTCTTTCTTTCTTCTTTCAGACTACCTTCAATTTCCATCTGTCTCTTTCTTTCTTTCTTTCTTTCTTTCTTTCTTTCTTTCTTTCTTTCTTTCTTTCTTCTATTACTGACTGTAGATTTGCTTGACTTTCTTTCTTTCTTTCTTTTCTTTCTTTCTTTCTTTCTTTCTTTCTTTCTTTCTTTCGTACCATGCCTGTCTTTCTTTCTTTCTTTCTTTCTTTCTTTCTTTCTTTCTTTCTTTCTTTCTTCTATTACTGACTGTCGATTTGCTTGACTTTCTTTCTTTCTTTCTTTCTCTCTTTCTTTCTTTCTTTCTTTCTTTCTTTCTTTCTTTCTAACTTCCGTTCTTGTCTGTTTTTCTTTCTTTTTATCTTCATCCTGTTCTTCTTCCTTTCATCACTATATCTTTATTTTTCCTCAATATATCATTCTTTCTTTATTTCTTTCTTCATCACATCTTCCTTTTTTCCATCATTCATTGTTCCTTTCTTTCTTTCTTTCTTTCTTTCTTTCTTTCTTCATCGCATCTCACTTTCTGTTTTCTTTCTTTCATTTATTTTTCTTTATCCCTTCTTTCTTTATTCCTTTCTTACTTTCTTGATCATATTCTTTCTTTTTTTCTTTCTTCACGTCAATTTTTCTTTCTTTACTCTCTGTTTCCTTCTTTCTTTCTTTATACCATCTTTTTATATTTTTCAGTCATTCTTTTTTTTTTTCAGCTCATCTTTTTTTCTCGTTATCTTTCTTTTATATGTCTTTCTCCATCCCATGGTACACTATTTCTTTCTTTCATCACGTCTTTCTTTCTTCCTTTTTTTTTCGTTCTTTCTTCATCTCAACTTTCTTTCATTCTTTATTTGTGTCTTTCTTTCTTTCTCATAACTTTCTTTTTCTTTCTTTCTTTTTTTCATTCATTCATTCTTTCTTTCTTCAACTCTCCATCATCTTTAATAATTTGAAATCATCATCATTTTCTTCAAATCTTCCCGTTCCATCAACGACCAACGGCAATCTCTGCTCTTCCACACGCCACTTATCCTTCATTCCCACCAACAATAGTTCTTTGGGAATCCATTGTAGTTAACTACCAACTAACACTGCTATCATTTCTGTCTACATCGGAATGTTACCAAAGTGATTCAATACAGTCTTTTCTTCTTATTTTTCTCAGCTTCAGTGATCATTATTCAAATTCACTTAATGTCAACTTCATCGTTTGCTTTATTTTATTTATTCTTTCTTTTGCCTTCTTCCATCTTTTATTTTTACTTCTTTCTTTTTTGTCTTAATTTCCATGTTGGAATGTTTTTCTGACTCTTTCATTTCCCGCCTTTTTATGTTCGGCCAAACTTGTTACTTTTTTTTTTCATCTTCTTTACGCTATTCTATCTATATTTTTCTTTCTTTCTGTCACGCTAAAGGTCTTTCTTTTTTCTGTTTTTTTTTTCTTCATTTTTATGCCTTATTTCCTTGTTTGCATCTTTCTTTCCCTCTTTTTCTGTCTTTCTTTTTCTCCTTTTTCTTTTTCATCTTTAATCTACTATACGTTTTATCACTTTGTCTTCCTCTTCCAGCTTCTTTTTCCCAGTCATAAGAATTTTCTCCCATTTTCCTTCTTTAAAGATAGCATTTGACTTTTAACGTTACTATCAATATGCACTTTTCAGCCATATTTGTTGTATAATCTTTCTTTCATTCTACTTGCTTTCTTCTGTTAATTTCTTCTGCTTGTCGACACTTTTTAGTCTTTCTCTCTCTCTCTCTCTCTCTCTCTCTGTGTCATTATCATAATCTTCACGATTATGTTCCTTTCTTCATTTCTTCCTTTCTTATACTTTATTTTCTCTCACTCTTGCAACCTTATCTTGCTGTGTATTTTTTTTATTTTTGTATTATTAATATTATTTTTAAGTCTGACCCAAGAGGTCATCACTTTATCAATTTCGCCAGCGTCGGCAATCAATTTCTGGTAAAAGAAGTTTTCAAAAGAACAATTTCAATTAAAAAAAAATGTGTAGACATAAAAAAAAATCATCATGACAACACATTCTCACGTGATATTATTTACTAATACATAAAAGAACGAAATTGCGAATTACCGGGAGAAGGAAAAATCTGTTTTGAAGAAAATTTTAATTTATCAGCGAACAAAGCACAAAAATCATCGGTTCTTGTTTTATTTACATTTTTTTTTTTGGGGGAACTTTCTCAACTCTCTCTCCCCCTCTCTCTCTCTCTCTCTCTCTCTCTCAAATTCTCTCCCTGTGAATATATACGTGCGTTTGTGCGGGTCTGCGCGTTTTTGTGTGCACGCGCGTGTGTACAAGACTTGAATCCCGTGTAGGATTTTAACTCACGTTCGACTGGCTGGTTGGCTAAAAACCACATCACGTGAAAATTTTCGACAACAGCAACAATTAAAAAAATACATGGGGGGGGGCACATATGTAACGAGGAAAGAAACATAAAACACTCTACGATGCTCAAAAAGTTTTGATGGAAACTACTGTCAATAATAGAAAGAGCGATAACAGCGGACATGAGGAAAAATTGTGCACCAAGAAAAAAGGTTTCTCTGGTCAGGAGCTATGTCAGGGGCGGAAATTCATCTCTACCACTGACGAGAAGATTAAGCAAGTTCGAGAAACGATAATGGCGAAACGACGTGGTATCATCGATAAGGTAGCTTATGTTCTCTGCAGATTCGTATCATTGCTGTTCGTTCCCCCTGGGTGCACACTGCTAGCATATCGGCCATGTTTGCACTGTAACAGCAGCTGGAAAGATTCGATCTTTAGAAACTCTGTAGAAACTCTGACTGGCATCAAATTGGTGGGGTTTCAATCCTAGCTTGAGGCATTCGTATGTCTAGTTGCACTGAAGATCTGTGATGCAGCGAAACAATACTGTCTGCGAATGACACACACACGCACACACACACACACACACACACATATATATATATATATATATATATATATATATATATATATATATATATATATATATATATAAATAAAAAGGTTAAACACTAATATTCCATGGTCATAATTTATTCCATTGGAATCGTAAATACGATCCAATTCTTCAGACCCACAAATTCAAAAAAAGAAAACAAAAAACAACTCCGGAAATAAAAACAGAATTTAGAGAGAGTGTAAGTATGAGGAGGAGGGAGATTAAATCTTAACAGAGAGAATTTTAGGAGAGGTGGGTGGAAGGGGCTTAAGTAAGAGAAAAATGAATGTTGTCGGATGTCTAATGCATAAAGATACATTTCGTGCTGACATACACACACCATAGACAATCTAATGTTAGAATAAGAGGGAGGGAAAGACGAGGTGGGGGAGAGAGATGTGGGTACACGCCTATGTGTATGTATATACGTGTATATGTTATTGTGTATGTGTGTATTCGCATGTGTTTTTGAACATAGAAATATAGGTCCTTGCTGGATTAGATAATCGTTATATTTATTTTTTATATGTTTATATTTGATTTGTAACCTGTAGTCGATATTAAATTTGTCAAATTTTCTCAATTACAAAGCGGCCCTTTAAGTAAACGCAATTTTACTTTCCTCCGCCCCATCTCTTTCCCCCACCTATATATATACCTTGTTCTTTTACAGGTATTTTTGTACTGCTATCCTGGCACAGGCAGCCTGCAGTTATTTTCCACCAGGTTAGAGCAGTGATCCGATTTCACTGATCGGAATGTGTGTCAGGTGATGCAATTCATCGAAGGCTTTTAACGCAAAACGGCGACCGAGCATTATCGCTTAGAAGTGTGTATGAGTGGATCGAGAATTTTCAAAGTGGCTGGACAAGCGTGACGCAGGAAGAAGGAGAAGGACGCCCGATAATCTCCACCACTAACGAGAAAATTCACCAAGCTTGAGTGATGATTATGGCGAAACGGCGAGGTATCATTGTTATCTGCAGATTCGGATCACTGATCTTTTTTTTTTCCCTTTTTGGTGCACACTGCAAACGGAGCGGCCATGTTTACACTGTATCAGCAGCAAGAAAACTGGCACGATCAGGCTCAAAACTTCGATCCCGTGACCACAGAAGTACAAACTATAAGCACGCATGAGCAGAAGGCAGTGTGACAAACATAAAGATATATCATGGCTATTTTTTTTTACTTAGCTCGTAGAGCCCAGTCTATCTTGCTATTCAACCCATAGCTGGGGAGGCTTTATGGATTCATACCTCTCCCAGTGGTAGCTGCACGAATGTAACGAAATTCGAACTCAACTGACCAGAAAAATCAAATCACTGCTCTCTGTTCCTCTTTAATGCACACTGCAAACGGAGCGGCCATGTTTACATTGTAACAGCACCAAGAAAATTTCGACCCCGTGACCACAATAGAAGCAACTATGAGCACGCATGAGCAGAAGGCTGTGTGACAAACCTAAATTCTATGGCGAAATTGAGGCTAGTTGTTGACTTACCCTCGTTAAAAAAAAAACTTAAATTAAGCATTTTAAAATACATTTTAAATTTTACTTATATTTTAAGATTAACTATTGATCAATACATCGGAATATGAGGTAATAATTGAAATTTGCTTTTCTATGTGCAGTGTCCTGTCAGGACATAAGCGATCATGGCTCTCCACAATTTCCTGCCTCTTGTATCCGCTGACTAAACTTTATCTTTATGTTATTTCTCCTAAACCCTATTCCGTCACCTATTTACGCAAGCTCACTAAGCATGTCATGCGCTGTTTTCGTCTGTCCCTCTTGCCCTCTATCTGTCCTGTGAGTATCAGAATTTCCAAGTCGTCCTTCCTCATTATATGACTTAGAAAACTCAACTCTTTCTTCCTTATGTTAAATATTAGTTTCCCTTTTGTTATCATTTTCCTGAAAACTTCTTCGTTACTCACATGTTCTGGCCACGATATCCTCAGCATCCTTCTGTAGAACCACATTTCTTTTGCTTCGGGCCTCCTTTTCATCTTTGAGAAGATCGTTCAGAACCAGAAAACTACTAAAAGAATAGTTTATTTTAACGGCAAACATTTGACAGAAATGAGTGAAAATATAATATCTGTATTTAATTTGCAACCATTTCTTTGAAGTAACACTCTCCACCTATAAAAAATATAGTTAATAATGCAAAATAACTAAAAGTAATAATTAGTTATTAAGTGCAGTTATATATCATAAACGTCTACGTTTGTCTACACTCGTAATGTTTACAGAAATTTATTTTAAAGAAAGTCAGATTATTTTTTTATAAAACCATGTGGCATTATTTTTGTAAAAATTATTATTTTTATAATTGGTGGTCAAAGAACAGCCAAAATTCTTTCTGTTGCTGTGAATTCTTTGAAATTAATTTTTTGAATTCCAAAAAATATGGACTATATCTATTTATGATTTAATTAAATGTGTGGTCTTACACGGAAGAGAAATGGCAAACTCTCCTACAGAACGTAGCGAAAGAGAGCGAGAAGAAGAGAAAAAGCATAAACAAGAAGACAGAATGCATAGTCATCAATAAAATGATGAGCCCGATATGTGATTTATATGTCGGGGACACTAAAATCAAGCAGGCGCGGAAATTTAAATAACTGGGAAGCGTTTTGACAGACGACGGCAAGTTCGACACTGAGATACGTCGATATATTGGGATGGCCAAAGACGCATTCCAAAAGCTGGTTAGAGTATTACGAAACAGGAGGATTTCTTTGGTAAAAAAAGAAATCAGTACTGAGCTGCTACGTGATATCTGTCCTCTACAGCAGCGAATGTTGGACGGTCTACTCAAAGATGAAGAAGAGTTACTGAGCTGCTACGTGACATATGTCTACCTTAACAGCAATAAATGTTGGACAGTCTCCTCAAAGATGAAGAAGAGACTCAAGGCTACGAATTATGGATCTACAGAAACATGCTAAGGATATCATGGAGCGAACAACGATGATGTTTTGAAAAGAATGCAAACAAGGAGAAAGCTTATACTTAACATCAGGAAGAGGCAGCTGAAATTTCTGGGACACATAATGAAAAAGGAGATCTTGGAGAATCTGATATTCACAGGTCGAATAGAGGTAAAGAGACAGAAGGGAAATTATCGCATGACATTCCTGGCGGGCTTAAGCAAGAGGATGACAGAACGTGGCCTGGAGGAGGTAGCAAAGGAATAAAAGTTATTGAGAGCTACAGGTGATAGGAGGAAGTGGAAGGCAATGATTGCCTACGTCCTGAAGGGAAACAGCACATAAATATAAATTTGAGAGACTGTTGTAGTCCCTTCATTTCATATATAAAAAGATGGCGCAGTAGACATACTTCAGAATTTTAAGACATTTTTATGTTTATACATTCTTTTTATAGATAAAAATATTTAAGTAAATGCTCTGTTTATAGTAAACAGTATTAAACAACATTTACCGGCCTGAATGTCCGAGACATTTTCATAGAAACTATTCGTCCTCCGACATTGAGGCCGGTAAATGTTGTTTAATACTGTTTATTATAAACAGAGCATTTACATTTTTTGGGGGGGGGTACTATTTACCCATAGTTGGGATTCTAACAGGTCTTACGACACCGGGTCAGGGAGAACCTGGAAACACCAGCAATTAAGAGTTGGTTCCGCGCGCTTCGAATCCTCCTGACCAGCGGTCTTGCTGTTGGATGTAGTTTATCGTCTTACCCAGGACGCGGATGTAGTTTATCGTTTCACCCAGGACGCGGATGAAGCTTATCGTCTTACCCAGGACGCGGATGTAGTTTATCGTCATACCCAGGACGCGGATGAAGTTTACCGTCTTACCCAGGACGCGGATATAGTTTATCGTCTTACCCAGGACGCGGATGAAGTTTATCGTCTTACCCAGGACGCGGATGTAGTTTATCGTCTTACCCAGGACGCGGATGAAGCTTATCATCTTACCCAGGACGCTGATGAAGTTTATCGTCATACCCAGGACGCGGATGTAGTTTATCGTCTTACCCAGGACGCGGATGAAGTTTATCGTCTTAACCAGGACGCGGATGAAGTTTATCGTCTTAACCAGGACGCGGATGAAGTTTATCGTCTTACCCAGGACGCTTTGAAATTGTACTTTCTTTTGAAAGTCATCAATTTATAACTGAGCAGCATACATAAAATATTTCCTTCCGCAACCCTTTCTTCTTTACATCGACTTTGTGAGATGAACCCTGTTTCATTTCTGTACATACTCTCATAGTCTTGGACTTTCTGTGGTATTATGGTGGATGTATTAAGAATGGTAAGGAAGAATTTATTGTTTTGGTACAAGGAATATTGTGGTATGTTTGTGTCTGTGAATGTGGCTATCAAAGTTTAATTATAAAACAGAAGACCAAACTTTTTAAGAAAACTCCATATTTTTGCCTTGTGCCGCATTTTGTATTTGTATACAATTAAATGTCGCATATCATCATGGTACCTTGACTTTTTGAATTTAAGTGCAGGCAGTTGAGCTGACAAGATGCAACCGTAAATTCTACGCTAACACTTTCTTCTCTCGTACATATCACTTGTGGAACTGAGAACGGTTGACCCACGAAGGCTTGAAGTGTCCGACAACGATTGCCTTCGCTGCGTTCTACGATGCCGCTGAATCGATCGTACGCCCACAGCCTCTCTACGTCGTCGCCTGAGTCTCCGTCCTCTTCCACCCGTCTTGGTTCAGCTTCGTCTCCGATGGTTCGGGCACGCAGCTCGACGCCCGGAGTGAGATCTCATCCGCGATGTACTTCTTCCTCCTTCTCTTCCTGGCTGGCGAAAACGCGTCGGTCGGCAGCTGAGGACGTGGTCTAGCAGAATCAAGGATGATCTAGCAGTACTATCAGGTCCACAAGTAGTTGGTGTTCGATAATGGAATCGCGATTTGCTCGCCATTTCGTGTGACCTGGCTCAGGATCGGCGAGCGTGGGCAGCGATGGTCCGTGATGTTGTACTTACTCGGGAGGAAGCCGGTTCAACCCGACCAGGGTGAAAACCGATACAAGTCAAAGTTGTGGAACTCACTTCCATGCTTTCCAGCCAATTTTAATCTGCAAAAATTTAAATGCAATCGCAATCTACTATCCTCCAGATTATTCTTTCCTCTTCTCGTTCATTATTAACGATTCTGTTCCTAATTCTTTCACATGTAAACCCTTCTGTCTTAGTAGCTTAAAGTCTGCTCCAGGGAAATGGAAACTTGAACTTTTTCAAGCTTTTAATTTTTGTTTTGTTTCACAGCATTTATCAACCTTAATGGTTGATTTAATGTCGGCAAGATTTTTATTGCTCGTAATATTTTTCAAAAATATATTGCTGGTAATATTTTTCCTTCAAAATTCCATTGCTGGAAATATTTTTACAAAAATGTATTGCTGGTAACATATTTTCAAATTTTTTAAACTGAAGATACTTAGCCTAAGGATGAGCCCTTTGCTATGTAACGTTTGAGGGTGAAATATTTGCACATAGCTTGGACCATATATATATATATATATATATATATATATATATATATATATATATATATATATATATATATATAAGGCAGATGTGTGTGTGTGTGTGTGTGTGTGTGTAACGAATGCACGGCCGCAATTTTCGACGGATTTGCACCAAAATTTACATGCACATGCTCCAAGTTAGCGGGAAGGCCAAGACCGTCTTTGCATTTCCTAACTCCCATCGATAGTGGATATAATCGTTTATTTCATGCTTCTTCGGCAGTTTTCATGTAGTTTGCGGCCATTTTTTACTGGCCAGAGTGAGAGCCTATAGCTGGCTGCCACAAATAGGCAGGAAGATTCTATTGGCCAGCGTAAGAGCCAACAGCTGACTGACGCGAATGTTAACTAGCATGCTAGCATGCAAAAAAAAATCGAGAGCTGCATTCGTCACAAGTGTGAAAAAATTAAATCTGCATGGCTCTTTACTCCAACTGGCTCATTCGCTTGCTTAAACTCAACGTTGATTCTGATTCAGCAGAATTGGGTTGGGTGTGAAAAAGTATTTGTTGTTAACATTCTTTTTTCATTCGGTTTTTCCAGTTACGAGTCCTTTTTTAAAGCTGATCGTTTTGTGTTCATTTTGTTTAGTTCTTTTTTCGTAACAGATTTAATGTTTAGTATAGAGCTTCGAAAAAATGCGCAGTGTGAGATAGGCAAGAAGTAAGGCATGTAGCAACATCAATACGGCAAAGAGCACTCCTTTAAAGGCAAGGAAGGGCAAAAATATTTTCAGTCAAGTGATAGCAATTGCTGTATGAGTCGTACGATTTTTGAATCAAGCACCGGCAAAGCCGGGCCTTGATGCTAGTATATATATATATATATATATATATATATATATATATTACGATAAACGTGCAATCAATTTACAAATTCATGAATTATTCACACAAAAACAAATGCAAAGGTTAATGATTTAATTGGCGAGAAATCCATCGTCGCAAACAATTCAAATAATATACAAAAACCTCCGAATCCGTTATGAATGAAAAGATCCTTGTTTCTATAAATTTCTGCCGTATTAATTCTTATTTTTACTACAAGCTTTCGTCTGTTCCTACAGACATCTTCAGGTATAGAATAGATGTTGTTCTTGTTTTTTCTCTTAGTAATAAGAGGACAACGAATATATATGTATTGTTTTATCCGAAAATGCTATTGGAAATGAGTTATTGTTTTTGGAGCGCACAATAGCAACGCTGAGTTTGATTTTAAAATTTTAAAAGTTGTGCGTTCATATACAAATATGGTGATGAACGAATTTTTTACTGGTAAATTTTCTGTCAAAGTGGCATGAACTATATTGTTCAATAATTACAGTAATGTCGCACTTATTATCCAAAAGTCGCACTTGGATCAGTTATTTAAATTTTTTAGTCTTATTATTTGAATTGTTTGCGACGATGGATTTCTCGCCAATTAAATCATTAACCTTTGCATTTGTTTTTGTGTGAATAATTCATGAATTTATATATATATATATATATATATATATATATATATATATATATTTGCTGTAAAAACATAAGGCTTAATATTTCTTGGCATAATTAATAAACTGATGGTAAAAATTTTTATATTCACACCTCCACCACAACAGATAAGAATTTTACATATGTGGACTAGTTAGGACTTTCCTGAAGCTTATGTATTATGGTAGATGTATTACTTTGGCCATGTACTACATTTTGGGTTTTTATACAAATAGATATCGCTATACGCTATGGTAACTACTCTTAGGATGAAATCTTCGATATGGTACCTAGTCTTAGCATGAGTTCTTCGCTATGGTACCTAGTGTGAGGATGAGCTTTATTCTATGGTATCTAATCAGGATGAGTATTATTCTATGGTACCTAGTGTGAGGATGAGCTTTATTCTATGGTACCTAGTCTTGCGATGAGTATTATTCTATGGTACCTAGTCTTAGGTTGAGCTTTATTCTATGGTACCTAGTCTTAAGATGAGCTCTTCGCTATGCTATCTAAGCTTAGTATGAAATCCTCGTTATGACATGTAGTCTTAGGATGAATTCTTCGCTATGGTACCTAATCTAAGGATGAGCTTTATTCTATGGTACTTAGTCTTACGATGAGTATTATTCTATGGTACCTAGTCTTAGGATGAGCTTTATTCTATGGTACCTAGTCTTAGGATGAGTATTATTCTATGGCACCTAGTCTTATGATGTGTATTATACTATGGTAACTAGTCTTAGGATGAGATTTATTCTATGGTACCTAGTCTTAAGATGAGCTCTTCGCTATGCTACCTAGGCTTAGTATGAAATGCTCGTTATAGCACGTAGTCTTAGGATGAACTCTTCGCTATGATAACTAGTCTTACGAAGAGCTCTTCGCTTTTGTACCTAGTCTTACGATGAACTCTTTCCTATGGTGCCTAGTTACAGGATGAGCTCTTCGATATAGTACCTAGTGTGAGGAAGAGCTTTTCACTATGGTACCTAGTCTTAGGAACAGCTCTTCGCTATGGTTTCTAGTCTTAGGATGGTCTATTTACTATGGTACCTAGTCTTAGGATTAGCTCTTCACTATGGTACCTAGTCTTAGGATGAACTCTTTGCTATCGTATCAAGTTATAGGATAATCTCTTACCTATGGTACCTAAACTTAGGATGGGCTCTTCGCTATGGTACCTAAACTTAGGATGAGCTCTCTCCTATGCTAACTAGTTATAAGATAAGCTGTTTTAGGTTGAGCTCTTCGCCATGGTACCTAGTCATAAGAAGCGGCTATCGCTATTGTACCTTGTCTTAAGATGAACTCTTCGTTGTGGTAGATAGTATGAAGATGAGCTCTTACCTATGGTACCCAGACTTGGGATGAGCTCTACGCTATTGTACCTTGTCTTCGGATTATCTCTTCGCTACGGTACATAATCTTCGGATGAGCTCTTTGCTATGGAATCTAGTCTTTGGATTAACTCTTCGCTATGGTATCTAGCCTTAGGATGAGCTCTTCGCTTTGGTACCTAATATTCTGGTGCGCTTTTTGCTATGGTACCTAGACTTTGGATGAAATCTTCGCTATGGTTCCTAGTTTTAGGATGAAATCTTCGCCATGGTACCTAGTCTTTGGATAAGCTCTTCACTACGGTACCTAGTTTTAGGATGAGTACTTTATTATGGTACATATTATTCGGATGAGCTCTTTTCTATGGTGCCTAGTCTTTGGATGAACCCTTTCCTTTAGTGCATAGTCTTAGGATGAGATCTTCGCTATGGTACCTAATCTTAGGATTTGGCCTTTACTATTGTACCTAAACTTCGGACGAGCTCATCGGTATGGTACCTAGTTATGGGATAAACTCTTCGCTATGGTACCTAGTCAGGATGAGTTCTTTCCTATGGTACCTAGTTATAGGTTGAGCTCTTGCTATGATCCCTAGTCTTAGGAAGACCTCTTTGCTATAGTAACTAATCTTAAGATGAGCTCTTCGCTATGGTTTCTAGCCTTAGGATAATCTCTTGACTATGGTACCTAGTCTTCGGATGAGCTGTTTGCTACGGTACCTAGTCTTAGAATCTCTTCGCTATGGTACCTAGACAGTATGAACTCTTCACTATGTTAACTAGTTTTAGGATGAGCTCTTCACTATGATAATTAAGTTTCGGATGAGCTCTTTACTATGGTACCTAGACTTTGGATTGGCTGTTCGCTACGGTACATAGTCTTCGGGTGAGCTCCTTAATGTGGTACCTAGTCTTAGGATGAAATCTTCGCTATGGTACCTAGTCTTAGGATGAGCTCTTTGCTATGGTATATATTCTTAGGATGAACTCTTTCTATGGTACCTCGTCTTATGATGAGATCTTCGCTATGGTACCTAATCTTAGGATAAGCTTTTCGGTATGGTACCTCGTCTTCGGATGATATATTCGCTATGGTACCTAGTCTTCCATGAATTGGAAGAAAGTTGTCAGAAATTCTAGTGGAATTGACTTGATGTAACCGTAAGTTATATACTAACATTTATTCTGACTCTTTTAGTTTCTGGATCTTTCTTCTGACTCTATGCTTTCCAGCTTACTTCATAAATTTAAATGCAATTTCAATCGTTACATACTGATTCCTCTTCTGTTTTTCACTTCTTGCTCCTTAATAATATTCCTGCTTTATAATTCTTCTACACCCCAAAACCCATTGCGTCATAGTAACTTTACTTCCTTGCATGTGGTAAATTCGATGAAAAAAATACTCGAAAGAAAGTGAAACGTACCATTAAGCGTAAATGAGAAAGTGGAACGGCATGGTTGTGGGAGGAAAATGATTATTCCAGGCCCACCGTTAATCGTGCGGTCGGAGCTGTTTTCGACAGGAGGTCGTGATCCTAGGGCGAAACTATTCAAAATCCATCGCATTTATTCGCCCGGAGGGAATCAGTCTCACTCGACAGGGTCAATTAAATGAAAAACAGGGGAAAGTGGAAAGATGACCTCACCATATGCTGAGACAATGGGATAGGAATCGTCGCTTAAGGCTGGTGGATTCCATATGGATCCAAAAACGTCTGAAGCAGGAAGACAAGTTGCCAAGCTTCGATTTCTACAAGAGGAATATTCAGTTTTGCAAAGACTTCAACCAACACGAAGCTTACAACTCATATCAACGCATACCAATCATATTTTTTTACCTTTTCAACTGTTTTATTTAACAAAATATCTATCAATATTAAATTATAAATTTAATATTTAATATATATATATATATATATATATATATATATATATATATGCGTGTGTGTGTGTGTGTGTGTGTGTGTGTGTGTTGAAACTTGACTAATGCATGGAATAATAATACAACACAAAATGTACTTAGAACAAAATGTATTGAAACACGAAAGGTACACAATATTTACATATAGTCTTTTGGTATATTCTTGGGAAGACCGTTCCTGGAGAATGTGCTGACTTAGTCGCAGCCGGGCAGAGTCTCTGGATTGAATCTCTTGATTCCTCCCTTCGTCTTCCCGGTACCAACCATATTTATATGGTCGGTACTCCACTATTCAAATTAGGTGGATCCTACCACAACAATATGAAATGGACAAAGTACGACAATTATTTTAATTTTTATGTTTAACATTCTTTTTATAGATACAAATATTTAAGTAAATGCTCTGTTTATAATAAACAGTATTAGACAACATTTACCGGCCTGTATGGCCAAGAAATTTTCACAGAAAATATTCGTCTTCCGACAGGTTCCGTATAGGATACAGTTTCGAATCCTGGTCAGTACCTTGTTGGTTGACCCTTTCGAAAAACCTGTTTCTGCAATCTTGGATGTGCGGGTAATGTGATGGAAAATGGGAATTGGAGAGCCGAGTTTCAATTCCAGTTGCTTTCATTATATTCCTTTACGCGCAAATCACACTTGGGAAAGGTATGAATTCACCACTACTCCCACCAGCTATGGGTTAAATAGTAAGACGTATATCACTAAACTATTATTATCTTTAAAATAAAGTCTTACAGGCATTGTCAGGAATGTTGAGTTTGTCCAGCATGTCCATGAAATCATCGATGAGACACCTTGAAGATAACGAAGAATCATTGCCAATCACTTCCACTTAACCCTAACACTAATCCCTCATATCCGGATTGTCTAATATCCGGAATCCCTCATATCCGGATTGCCTCATATCCGGAATCCCGGCATATCCGGACATAACTTTGGTGTGTATATTTGAACTATTTGGATGATATACAACTGATTTGAAGGTGACAACGAGACACATCTGCAACAAGTTACCGATGAGATGCATGAATGGGATGAAATCTGAACTTAAATTGAAAAAGCTATTGAAAAGGTTGTCAGTTTTATGGAAAGAAAGTCGGCATTCAGCTATGACGATTGCAATAACGCACGCAAAGTTAAAAAGTGTCTTCCGCTTAAAAAAAGGAAATGAGATATTAGGTTGGTGCAAAAATAATGACGTAATAATGTCGTTTTTTGATGTATTTTTTAACGTCAAAAAACGACATTATTACGTAATTATTTTTGCACCAACCTAATAACTAGTGGGTGATAATCTCGATTCATACTGAAGAAAGTATACAGTCTATTAGATAAGCAAATAGGTATGAACTGTTTTAATGTCGGCTACATATTTGCGGAGAATCTTACCCCTCACAAAAAGAAAAATATATGCTGAATATGGAACTAATCTAGTGCGTGGAGATTCTTTATTTTGGGGGCGGATTGAGAGGTATTTGATAATGTTTTCTTAACAGAAATACACTAATTCTTCTATTCGAGATTCTACACTTATCAGAGAAAATTAAAAAAAAAAACGAATTACTGTAGAATTCCTCATATCCGGAATCCCACATATCCAGAACTCCTTCTATCCGGAATCCCTCATATCCGGACATGATTTTAATGAGTATATTTGAAATTACTATTTTTCAGGTAATTTACTTTGGATAATTGCTTATACTTATTTCATCCTAATAGCTAGTATTGTTGCAAAGGGTGATGGGAATAAGAGGAAAAGAGAAACATTGGAGTTATTGCAAAAAGTGGACATTTTAAACAGACTGGACGCTGGTGAAAGTTCATTGTAACTAATGGCTGAGTTCAACATAGAAAAGTCAACATTGGATATAAAATCTTCCAAAGAAACTATTCTCCAGCGTTCACACTCTTGCAATGAACAATAAAAAAACATGTTTATCTTAAAACCTGGACTGAAATTGAAAAAAAAGTTATTGAAATGGTTGTCAGTTTTATAAAAAGAAAGCCAGCATTCAGGTACGACGATTGCAATAACGCACACAGAGTTAAAAACTGTCTTTTATTAAAAAAACATTTTAAGAACAAAAGCAAAACGAAATGCGGAAAAAGTTGAGAATGACATTAGAAGAGAAAGAATCATCATGCAACGTCGATTAAAACATCCTCCTTACATTATTTGTTTTGCATACGTGGCATACTTAATTTAATGAATTTTCATTAATATTACATAATTTATTTCTTTTTCCTTAAAATCAATTCCGTTATATTTCACTCATCATTAGCTTATTTTGTTTAATATAAAAATTTGAAAATAAATGTTAAACTTGATTTCAGTTCTTTTATTTTAAACTAAATATAACCTCTCATATCCGGACTTTGTAACCAATTACTTATATCCAGACTTTGTAACCAATTCCTAATATCCGGAAAGCCTTCTTAGTCCGTTTGTCAGGGATTCTACTTTATTATGTTTGCGGTGGAGTTATGGATAGCGGCTCGGATTGAAGAATCGGAGAGACGAATACGAATTCCAGTCCAGAATTACATTCATTTACGTGCTAACACCCTTGGGAAAGGTAGGAATCGTCTTCTTTCCCCCCAGCTACGGGTAAATAGTAGGAGAGATTGGATTCTATAAATTTGGTTGCAACCGATCTAGGTGAAGAAAAAACTTTAAATTCAAAACAGTCCTGGAAGGGTTGGGCTCCGTCGGGCTATCTTCTACCGTGGCTGCAATACATATGGTGCCCCTACGGGTCACGGGATAAAAAAAAATTCAAGACCAATGACTTGATGGTGAGTGCTATCAGTAACGTTATAGCCATCCTTAATAAAGGAAAGTCTGGTCAAGGCATATAATCGTTTTAGAAACGCTCTGTATGATGGTTGCAATCCCGACGTTCGTAGGGTAAAATGATTAAAAACGAACTGCTACCCAAAGATAAATAAATGAAGAGATTTAAACGATCAGTATTTATTTTCTTTTTAGTACGGTTCACACTCTACAAGGCCCGGAGGCGCTCGAAGTAGATGAGTACGTTAAGAGGCAGTTTCTACGGATAGAAGTGGAATGGAACGGTTAAATCTATACTATTTCAAGTTCAATTTGGGACTAAGCAAACTTATTTTGGGATTAAGCAAATTCAAAATGAAATCGCCAAGTTAAGAATGGGGCGTGGCAAATTCAAAAAGAAATAGCCAAGTTCAGAATGGGGCGTAGCAAATTCTAAAGGAAATAAGCCAGTTCAGAATTGGACGTAGAAAATTCAAAATGAAATAAGCAAGTTCAGAATGAGATGTAGCAAATTCAAAATGTAATAGTCAAGTTCCGAATAGGACGTAACAAATTCAAAATGAAATAGCCAAGTTCAGAATTGGACGTAGAAAATTCAAAATGAAATAGCCAAGTTCAGAATGGGGCGTAGCAAATTCAAAATGAAATAAGCAAGTTCAGAATTGGACGTAGAAAATTCAAAATGAAATAGCCAAGTTCAGAATAGGAAGTAACAAATTCAAAATGAAATAACCAAGTTTGATTTGGAACAAAGCAAATTCATAAAGAAATATGCAAGTTTGAATTGGGACTAAGCAGATTCATTATGAAAAAATGTTTCGAGCCTATCTACGCGTTTCAATAAACAAATATCATTGATTTAAAAAAATCAACTTGGCTGTTGATCAGATAATTAAAAATCGGAGCGAAGTGTTGCGTAGATTTTACTATCAATTCCTTACAAGAGATTATTCTTGAACGGATAAATTTGTGTCAAACTTAAAGTTGCTGGCATTTTCACTGGTAAGATAATCAGGGAGAAGAGAAGAAGAAATAAATTGATGGATATACTGTATATAGTGTTTAAAAGAGAGAGTTATTCAAAATGAAATAATATGGGAGAGAGCAGAGCCAATCAGGAAAGTCCTAAGAAAAAGCAGCAAGGAAAGACTGAATGTTGAAAAAAAAATAGATATAGTGAGAGATTTTTAGCGCTGAAAGTTGCATCCAAAAACATACACCTTTCATGAATTCTCTTGATTTATTGATTGCCCCAAAAAGATAAAACCTTTCAATAGTAAAGTTTAGTTGAACATTATTATTTTATTATGAAAATATTTAATTTCAAAGTATTTTTTAGCAAAATAATTGCTCACTCCCAAATTGAATTTGCCTAATCCATTTTGCATTTGCTAAGTCCTAAATCAAATTTGCTTATTCTATTATGTTGGTGCAAAAATAATGACGTAATAATGTCGTTTTTTGACGTTAAAAGATACGTCAAAAACGACATTATTATGTCATTATTTTTGCACCAACCTAATATTTTGAATTTGACTATTTCATTTTGAATTTGCTACATCAGATTTTGAATTAAACTATCCCCAATGGAATTTGATATGTTCCATTTTGAATTTGACTATTCCATTTTGAATTTGGCTATTTCATTATGAACTTGCTTAATCCCAAATTGAACTTGAAATGGTATAGACCTAAAGAGGTTGAACAGTTGACCAGATTGCTCGTACTGTCGAACTATCTGCTTTGAGCAGAGAGGAACCCGGACGAGGATTTGCCGAAGGGCAAAGTTTCGTCCTGGGAGGTAGATAGAACCTGGACTCTTTTATGCGCCTTCTAAAGGAATAATTTTAGCCGAACCTCGGAAAACCCACGGTATACTCGGCCTTGTGCCATATACATTCCTCGTAGTGGGGGGGAGGCTGTAAAATATAATAGACTTAAAGAGATTAATATTGTAATAATCGGAGAAATATCCTCTTGTGAGTCGGTTCCACAGAACAGTAATTCGTGGGCAGAAGCTTTTCGGACGCAATTTACTTCTCACACATGAAATATGGAAGAAGGTCGCATACTGAGTTGAAATGCAAGATCTAGAAAGAGATAGTAAAAATCTAACGAATTAATGTCAAAGGGAAAATGTCTGAACATATAAAAGTTATTTCTGAGAAAACGACATTTCTGAACAGTTTAACAGCCAGACATAATGGAATCAATGAGCAATAATTGTTTGTAAACGAACAACGCAGATAATTTAAAAAAACGTTTCATTTTCTCTTTGTTTAATCGATAAATCATTGATCTTCTTTTATTCACATTATTCACTTGGAAAAACAAATATCACGTGCCTCTTTGTCTTTCATAATAGACACAACCTGGGGCAGAACGAGGATTTTGTTTCCAGTTTTCTTTCAATTTTCAAAGAGATTCTTCGGGGGCTCTTCTCAGATATATGACATCAAAATATCAGAAACGCTGCTCGAAGATGTTCAATTGGTTTTCTTTACCTAACTGTGGGATTCCCACAGCAAATCTTTAAAAGCTGTAATAAAAAATTCAGGATTATTATTATTATAACAGCAACAACACCAACAATAATAATAATAATAATAATAATAATAACAAATGTGGCACATGGGAACATCAACATTCCTTATTGTAGTTAGAGGTCTAGGATTGGTTGGAAAAGATTTCAGTAGACTAATTGAAGGGATTCCTGGAGGCCCATACCTCAAAGAAATACACAAAATTGTTCTCACAAGTACAGCCCACACTTTATGAAAGGCTTTATCCATGTAATTTTTTTTTTTGTCAATGGAAAGTGTCATGATGCCATTTCTAATCTTAGGTCTTTGGGCGGGACCCGGAAAGAAATGTGCACATGCCAGAAATCAAAAGAAAAAATAATAATAATAAACAAAAACAAAAAACAAAATACAGGTTCTGCGATAATTATCCAGAAACAATCGATCATCTTGTATCAGGTTGCACGGTATTGGCACCCACTCAATATAAAACCCGACATGACAGAGTGGGCCAATATCTGCACTGGAAAATCTGCAACTTCTATAGGAAGCAAACAGAAAGTAACTGGTATGAACACTACCCAGACCCGGTTACGGAGATAGGACCTGTTACAAATCTATGGGACTACACAATACACACTGACAGAACAATCAAAGCCAACCGCCCAGGCATTGTTATTAGAGACAGCAAACAAAAAAGTACCTCCTTATTGATATGGCAGTCCCTGCAGACTGCAATGTATCTTTGAAGATATTCAAAAAGCTCTCAAAATACAAGGACCTTGAAATCAAAATCTCAAAAATAGGGCACATGGGAACATCAACAATCTCTGTTGTAGTTGGGACCCTCGGATTAGTTGGAAAAGATTCCAATAGACCCATTGAAGGGATTTCTAGAAGGCCATGACAAAAAATTGTTCTCACGAGTACAGTCCACACATTACAAAGGTGCTTTTTTTATCTATTTAATATATATATATATATATATATATATATATATTTAATTGGTCAGTGGAAAATGTCATGATACCATTTCTAACCTTAGGTCTCTGGGCGGGACTCGGAAAGAAATATGTAGACACCAAAAATCAAAGGAAATAAAACAATAATAACAATCATAAGTAAAAGAATAATTTAAAAAGGAAAGAATAAGTAATAATATAATTTAAAAATAAAAGACGTATGAAAAGAATTTAGGAATTAATAAATTAACTCAAAGAATAGAACAAAATTCAGCAAAAAGTTCATAAATAATTATCTAATTCTAGTATTATAAGATTATTAATTAAAAGAGTGGAAAATAAAGAATGAATTATTATATAAATCAGAATTAAAACAATGAACCATTATATAATTCAGGATTAAGAGAATGAATTATTATATAATTCAGGAATAAAGAATGAAATAATTTAGGAATAAGAGAATGAATTATGATATAATTTAGGAATGAAAGAATGAACCATTATATAATTCAGGAATAAAAGTATGAATTATTATATAATACAGGAAATAAAGTATAAATTATTATATAATTGAGACATGAAAGGATGAACTATTATATAATTCAGGAATAAAAGTATGAAATATTATATAATTCAGGAATAAAAGAATGAAACATTATGTAATTCAGGAATAAAAAAATGAATTAATATATAATTCAGGAATAAAATAATGAACCGTTATATAATTCAGGAATAAAAGAATGAATTATATAATTCAGGAATAAAAGAATGAATTATATAATTCAGGAATATAGGAATGAATTATTATGTAATTCAGGAATAAAAGAATGAATTATTATATAATTGAGGAATAAAAGAATAAAATATTATATAATTGAGGAATAAAAGAATGAATTATTATATAATTAAGGAATAAAATAATGAACGATTATATAATTCAGGAATAAACGAATGAACTATTATATAATTCTGGAATAAAAGAATGAACTATTATATAATTCAGGAATAAAAGAATGAATTAATATATAATTCAGGAATAAAAGAACGAATTATTATTTAATAGAATAGGAATAAAATAATTAAAAACCGCATAAATCACGAAGGAAAAGATACAGCGTGGTCCGAAAGTCTTGTCACCCGCTGCCAAAAAATAATCAGAACAATAGAACAAGTAATACATTAATACAAAACACATGTACTGGATTTAGTATATTCACTTTCATTGATGGTCTCACACACGAAAAGATTGGTATGAACACCATCATTTTCTTGTCACCCATCTGAAATAGAAAATTATATTATTTAGGGGATGACAAGACTTTCGGACCAGCCTGTAGATTCATAAATGAATTTTCAAAACATCCTTATCGCTAATCAAATGAAAGGGTGATAAAAAGTGAGGGTTCAGTTTTGTGTTGTTCTTTAGCATTAAACATAACCCCCCATTTCTTGGCCATAGTACAGAGTGGTTCGAATGTCTTGTTACCCCCTAATGAAAAGTAACGCGAACAACAGAACAAGTAATACAGTAATACAAGGCACATGTACTGGATTCAGTTTATTTACTTTCATTGATGCTGTCACGCATCGAAAAGGTCCGTATGGGCGCCATCATTTTCTTGTCACCCATCTGAAATAGAAAATTATATTATGCAGAAGAAGAAGATCATCCTGTAGATTAGAATCCAGTAATTCAGTTCTAAATAATAATATAATCCAAGAATAAAAAATTGTCACCTATAAACTTCTGGAATAAAAAGAATAAACTATAATTCGCAATAAAAATTTTAAAGAACAAGGTGACTATATTATAATTCGGCAATACACAGGAGTAGATAGATTTGTCTATTCACAGTTTAAGCTTCTCTCCGTTATTTTAGACAGGAGTACATTTTTATCTCTTGTTTGCTATTTAGAATTAGGTTTCCCGTTCTTTCTAAAGCCTTTCACTTGGTGAAATTTGGTCACTTGCATCTTTGTGGATTTATCTCCTTGGTTGGGGTGATACCTCTTATTTGTAAGCCTCTACCTCGGGTGGCACTTCGGCCATGTACAGTGTGAACATTATTGTAAAAAAAGGCGATAATTGAAGAATAAAATATCAGTAATTATAGAATAGAATAAAATAGATAAAAAATAAGAATAAATGAATAAAATAAAATAATAGAATAACAGAATAGAATAAAATAGAATAAAAGAATAAGAATGAAAGAATAGAATGAATGAAAATAGAATGAATAATAGAATAAATTAGTTTAAAAGAATAGAATAATATAGAATAACACAGACTGGAAGAATAAGAATGAAGTAATAGAATAAAAGAATAGAAAAAAGAATAGAATAAAATAGAATAAA
Organism: Acanthosepion pharaonis; assembly: GCA_903632075.3. Lineage (NCBI taxonomy): Eukaryota > Metazoa > Mollusca > Cephalopoda > Sepiida > Sepiidae > Acanthosepion > Acanthosepion pharaonis. The sequence continues at coordinate 3,188,214 of CAHIKZ030001979.1, forward strand.
AATAAAATAAAGAATAGAATAATAAGAATAAATGAGTAGAATAAAATAGAATATATAAATGAAGTAATAGGATAAAAGAATAAAATAAGAGAATAGAGTAAATTGAGTAAAAGAATAAGAATAAAAGAATAGAATAAAATAGAATAAAATAATAAGAATAAACGAATAGAATAAAAGAATAGAATGTAATAGAATATTAAATATAAAAGAATAGAAAAACAGAATAGAGTCAAAGAATGAGAATAAAAGAATAGAAAGAAATAAAAGAATAGAATTAAGAGTAGAATAAAATAGAATAAAAGAATAGAATAAAAGAATAGAGTAAATTGAGTAAAAGAATAAGAATAAAAGAATAGAATAAAAGAATAAGAATAAACGAATAGAATAAAACAATAGAATGTAATAGAATATTAAAAATAAAATAATAAAAAACAGAATAGAGTCAAAGAATGAGAATAAAAGAATAGAATGAAATAAAAGAATAGAATTAAGAGTAGAATAAAATAGAATAAAAGAATAGAATAAAAGAATAGAGTAAATTGAATAAAAGAATAAGAATAAAAGTATAGAATAAAATAGAACAAAAGAATAAGAATAAACGAATAGAATAAAAGAATAGAATGTAATAGAATATTAAATATAAAAGAATAGAAAAACAGAATAGAGTCAAAGAATGAGAATAAAAGAATAGAATGAAATAAAATAAAAAATAGAATAAAATAAAATTAATGTGTTAAGTATTCATTGATAAAAGGATAAATACTCATATAATTACGGAATAAATATTAATGCAATCATGGAATTAAATAAAGACAGATAAGTGTGAGTGAAGATAATAAAATAAAGAGGCATTAATTTCGGTGCTGATTTTGTATTTGCTTTATGAAAAACAACATCATTACATGTAGTTTTCAAGAATTTTACGTAATCCAAATAAAATGACTTTCTTTGGCCATATTGCAACTTGGTCGTTACTCGATTGATGTGTTTCATTTGTCGATAGGTTGTTAATATGGAACAGTTGTTGGATGATGGGAAATGCAATGCATTAGTATAGATTTAGAAATGAACGAAAGAAAGAAAGAAAAAATGAAAGAATTAAATAAGAAGAATGAATAAAGGAAAATAAAGAAAGAAAGAAAGTATTAAGAGACAATAAATAAATAATGTAAGAAAGAAAGAAAGAAAGAAAGAAAGAAAGAAAGAAAGAAAGAAAGAAAGAAAGAAATGACGATAAATAAATAGTGGGAAAGAAAAATTAAGGACAATGAATAAATCAATGAAGAAAGAAAGAAAGAAAGAAAGAAAGAAAGAAAGAAAGAAAGAAAGAAAGAAAGAATTAACGTTAAGAAAGAAAGAAAGAATTAACGTTAAGAAAGAAGGAAAATTTAAGGACAATAAATAAATAAAAAGAAAGAAAGAAAGAAAGTGGAGAAAATTCGGGACAATAAATAAATCAATAAAGAAAGAAAGAACGAATGATATAAATAAATAAATAAAGAATGAATTGGCAAGAACGAGTGAAAGAAAGAAGTTAAGTACAATAAATAAATAAAAAATATAGAAATAAATAAAGAAAGAAGGGGAAAGAAAAATTAAGGATAATAAATAAATAAATTAATTAATTAAGAAAGAAAGAAAGAAAGAAAGAAGAATCAACCAAACAAACAAAGATGTATTGAGAAAATTATAAAAGAAATTAAATTGAAGAACTAAAGAAAGAACAAAAGAAAGAAAAACATCTAGAAAAAACCAAGAGAGAAAAAAAAAAGAAAGAAAGAAAGAATCAAAATAATAGAACAATTTCCAGGAAAAGAAAGAAAGAAAGAAAGAAGCGAACAGAAAAGAAAAGAAATGAACAAAGAATTCAAATCTGACATATTTACAGACAAAATCCTGCCGGTAAAAAGCTCCAGGAAAAAAATGAAGAAAAAAAAGAAAAGAAAAAAAAAAACATGGATACTTGAAAGAATTATGAAATAAGAAATGAAATGGAAGGAATAGAACTTAAACGAACACATTGAAAAATTCAAGCCCATATTAGAGACATTACTAAGAATAGGCCAGTGCCTATTTCTACGAATAAGGAGACATAGAATTAGAATGAATATCAAGACGAAACACGGTATCAATATATTGACGTTTACAAAGAATGAGGAATGATTGACTGAATCAGCCGACAACTTCTATCACTCAAACCATTGATTCAATTCGTCTGTAGCTTAATACAGAACAATGATTAAAATCAGAAATAATTCAATGAAAAGAAAAGATTTTTAAAAACTTTACAGATAAATTAATTTAAAAACGGTTAAAATCCATGTACTTGGAAACGACGAGAAACTAATTAGAAAAAAAAAAAAAACGATCGAATGAATTTTCTTACAGCAAGATGTTATCTTCTGAGAAGTGAAAGAGTAAGCAAACAAAGAATAGACTGGGAAATGATTATTGTAACCACAGGGACAAAAAAATGATTTCATTTTCTTACTTCCTTGGTGGCTTGGTTGAAATCTTCTTCTTTTCTTGTTGCATGAAATGAAATTATTTAAAATATTGGCTGAATAATGCACGCGCCACGGGAAGACCGGGCTTCGGTTGTGCTAATTAATTAGCAAGGAAGAAAAAAGAAAAAAAAATGCTGGGTAGGAGATGGATACATTAAAAGGATGTCATAGATAGATAGATAGATAGAGAGAGAGAGAGAGAGAGAGAGAGAATTAGTATACCAGAATGAGGTATGAACAACATGATATAGATAGATAGATAGAAAGATAGGAAGAGACTGAGATAGATAGATAGATAGATAGATAGATAGATAGATAGATAGATAGAGAGAGAGAGAGAGAGAGAATTAGTATACCAGAATGAGGTATGAACAACATGATATAGATAGATAGATAGAAAGATAGGAAGAGACTGAGATAGACAGATAGATAGATAGATAGATAGATAGATAGATAGATAGATAGAGAGAGAGAGAGAGAGAGAGAATTAGTATACCAGAATGAGGTATGAACGACATCAGATAGATAGATAGATAGATAGATAGATAGATAGATAGATAGATAGATAGATAGATAGGGAGTAGACCAGAAAGAGTTATGAACAGCATTAGATAGATAGATTAATACAGAGAGTAAGAAAGAGAGTAGATTAGAATGAAACATAAACATCACGAGAGAGATAAATAGATAAGGAGAGAGACAGACAGACAGACAGACAGACAGAGGGAGAGGGATAGAAAGAGTATACCAGAATGAGGTATGAACATGATATAGATAGACAGATAGGAACAGACTGAGATCGATAGACAGATAGATAGATAGACAGACAGATAGATAGAGAGAGAGAGAGAGAGAGACAGTATACCAGAATGAGGTATGAACAACATCAGATAAATAGATAGATAGATAGATAGATAGATAGATAGAAACAGACTGAGATAGATATATAGACAGAGAGAGAGAGAGAGAGAGAGAAAGAGATAGAGATAGAGAGAGAGTGAAAGTAGACCAAAATGAAATATGAACAGCAATAGATAGATAGATAGATAGATAGATAGATATGAATCTTCTGATAAAATTAAAAAGGCAAGTCTCTTGATATATGCACAATGCCAGATTTATTATTCAATTCTTTCTTTTTCAAGATAAAATTATTTTTATCCAACATATGCAGGCAACTATTTCAGGATATACTTATATTCCTATGCTAAATATCCCACGGGTAATTCAGCTTAGAATAACTTACTTTATTACAATTATTTACCATAACATTATTTGTGGTGTGAGATTATATTAGGCAGCTGGATGACTGTTCATACCATAAGTGACTTAATTCAATCGTTCTGAGCAAAAACGGTTGTGAACTTCGTGTTGAAAGGCCACACTTCTAGGCCCTTAATGCTGGGTATCTTCAGTACCCTATCCTTGAAACTACGTTGTTAATTCTTTTCATAAACGACCTTCTCGATCTCACCAATTCCCAACTCTGCACTTATTCTAATGATAATTTACCGGCCCAAAAGCACCGACAAAGTAAAAATGTCAGCTGATCTCCGATATGATCTTTAATCTGTTGTTAACTGGTGCAAGGAATGGGTTGTTAATTTTAACACCTCCAGAATTATGTTTTGATCTCAAATTGTTAAAAGTGGTTGTAGAGGTGCCTTCATGTTTATGACAGTATCAATATATTTCCAGAGAATTATTTGACAAGACAGTTTTTAAATTGCACAGGTTACAACGAAAAAGATTCGAGTTAAAGATTATGACAATATCCTTTCATTTTCTCCAAAATTGAATATTTCCCTAGTCCTATTATGTGTCGTGTCAATTTTCTATCTTTTGTGGCCGTTAGAAGTTTTTTTTTCTGTCGTTGCTAAGGTTCCTGCACTGAAGCACGCCATCCATTCACACAAACTTGTCAGATAACCTGATCTGCCTTCCTCGTCGGGTAAGCTGATCTCGGTATAGCTGGCGTTCGATCGTTGAAATTCCACCCGGTAAAGCGAACGATTGGAGGTCCCGGGGCCGTTCACGGCCTCAACCTACTCTTGAACTCGGAACGGGTGGTACGGGTCTGTTAGACATTTTCATGACGGTCGTCCTCGAGTATAGAATCCAGAGGTTGGCAGTGAATATTTCGGAGACAGTAGGAAAGCGTAGTGCAGGTTCGCAGTGGATATCACAACAGAGTGTAGTTCATCCTTCTTCTGGTCGCCTTTGGTCCTTCCGGTAGAGGAAACAAGATGGCCGCCTTTATACACGACAAATACAGTGTTGGGCGGCTTCTGATTGGTCAACCTTCCATTGGTCGACTATAAAGGGAAATAAGTCATTCTGACTCGCTCACTAGTTACATATAGTATATACCCAAAAAACCGTAACAGGGTCGACTCTCCCGAATACGGAGCAGTCCCACTTCTCTGCTGTCGTCATCTGCGGTGGTGGCAGAAACAAATGCGAGTGCCAAGTGGGCCATTTTTGGTAAGCAGAACTGGCGCGGTAGGATGATCCAAACGTCCGGCTAAGGTGCCAAACGCGACGCCCATGAGATTCCCGAAAGTATGTTGGTTGTTATAGACAGCAGTCACGGACGTCGGGATCCACTAAAGAGTGTGTAACAATTAAGTTTCCTAAGCTCTTCTTCCTCATTATGTGTCCAAAAACTTTCAGTTGTATTTTCCTGATTCTCAATACGTGTTCCTTTTGTTGCCATTTTCTTTAAGACTTCTTCGTTGCTTATCCGCTGGAATTCTCAGTATCCTTCGGTAGAATCACGTTTCTGTTGCTTCCGGTTTTCTTTTTTATCTGAGTGGGGAATGAGAGGATTGTCCATCACTGATATATAAGATCATGGATATCGCATAGAAATCCAGTTGATTCTAACGATTATTATTATTATTATTATTATTATTATTATTATTATTATTATTATTATTATATCCATTGATTTCTGGTGTGTATTCATTTCTTCCCGACCAGAGACCTAAGTTCAGAATTTTCCACTGAGCTATTAAAAAAAAAAAACACAAAAAAAAACAAATTTTTCTTCTTCTTCTTCTTCTTCTTCTTCTTCTTCTTCTTCTTCTTATTATTATTATTATTATTATTATTATTACTAATGCTCACAAGGAAATTAAATTTTGTCATTAAATGACCCATAAGGAGTTGATACGCCGCTAAACAAACTCTTAAACTCTTCAATGGAGTATAAAGGCTTGAGTGTATATTTTGTTGCAAAGCTTGGTCAAATGTTTCTTTGAAACCAACAAAGTTAAAGCAACATTTACAGAATGATCATACTGAACATATGGAGAAAGACAAAAGCTGATTTGAAAGTCAGGGAAAGGTTCTCAAAAAGTTAATAATTAGTTATGAATTGAAACTAATTACTGTAGATGGATTCAAGTTTAAAAATCCATCAACATTTTCTGCTTCTATTAAATTTGTAGAACTCCACTATGAAAATAATCCATGTAAATGAAAACGTGTTTTATTGCAAAGCTTTGTCAAATGATTCTTTAGAACTAACAAACATGAAACAACATTTACAGAGTGATTATTTTGAACGTATGAAGAAGGACAAAAGCTGTTTTGAAAGTCAGTGAAAGGTTCTCGAAAAGTTAAAAATTGATTATGAATAGAAAAAAATTACTGTAGATGGATTCAAGTTTAAAAATCCATCAACATTTTCTATGGCTGTTATATTTGTACAACTCCTATATAAAAATAATCCACGTAAATGTATACATACTAATATGGAAAAGAATGAAGATTTTCAATAATATATGCATATTTTATCAAATGCACCTTTTTAGTTGGACAAACTTGGAAAGATGGCGGATGACATTCTGACTTATGGTGAAAAGCGTGCATTGAGAAAAAAGGTTGCGAAACACTTGTTTAAGAGGTTCTGTCATTTGTCTTTCTTATCAGCCATCGGCATATTGTTACCTTTGTATCTTATAGTGTTAAAAGTCGACCCTATGAGGGTGACATTTCTGGTCCTGGCTGTTAATGTCTGAACAAAAAAATTAAAGATTGTTATTAAGAGGAAAACAGTTTAGTTTAAATATAATAAAACGGGTAAATTCAAACTAGCATTTCCTGTCTTCAGGAGCTTAGAAATTTTATCAACACCAATTATGCATCTGGAATAGGAGAAAAGGAGATGATAATAAATTCTAGTCGGTTGTCCAGTTCCTTATTCATTTCCCGAAATCTTTCCTTGCAGATTGACCAGAGATTCTCGATTGCATTTAAATCATGAGAGTTTCCGGGCCAGTCTAGTACTTTAATTTGCTTACCAGTGTATTCGTACATCGTTTCAATTTTCGTACGCCTCCTTGGAGTAACGCCCATCGCAGACAATGGTTGTAGGACAACTAATCGACAGTCGAGAAAATAGTTTCTAGGTCTGATGAAAATCTGATGCAATCACTGATGAGGCAATATTTTATGGCCAGACAAATTTCATATACTTAAAAATAGATTAATATTACTGTACATCACTGAAAATAACCTAATCTGAGAAAAAAAATAGAAATCGATTACACACTATCACTTCAGTGGGTCTAAAACTGACCGTATGGGGAAAGAAAGGAAACTAAAGTGGTTGTTTAATTAATTTGCACAAGGGTGTAGGTGTTGAATAAATCTGGAGAAAAGACATCCTTGTCTCACGCCCCTTTCAATTTTTGTGTAGCTAGTAAATCAACTTCCTATCCGTATCAATACAAAGATTTGTTCAAAGATATATTTGTGAAAATTCAAAATAATATTAAAGTAAAAAGTATCTTAGATAAAGTTAAAGTAAAAATCGTTTAAAAAATGAAAATCACACGAACGTAGGTTAAAGAATATTAAAATCGAAACGACAGATACAAAACCAATATTCTTCTCTCTGGAGCACCATGCATCCAGGCAGAGAAAGAAAGGCAAAAAGAGAAAAGGAAAGAAAAGAAGAAAGGAAGGGAAAAAGTAATGCGAGACGGATCATAGGTGATAAGCGAACACACACACACGGCTTGAGAGGCAATAAAAAAAAAGAAGGTTATTTTGGATAAGTGGCACATGGCGAAAAGAGTGTCATTACAATGACAATGAGATTGAGTGGGTAGGGAAGTGTTATCTAAACTATTGGTACGAGAAGGCATCTTACTATCAAAACACAGGCCACCGGCCAAGGGAAAAATTCCAGCGAAAATGTTATTTCGATAAGTGACGACAAGAAACAGGCGACAAAAAAAAGACTTTTGGACAGATATGAAAATTAAAGGCCACCTGCGAGCAATCATTGACCGATTTCCCTACTTGGCCTGAGCGAATGGAATTGTGTTATCAAGAAATGTTCGCCAAAGAAAGTCCACTTGAAAACGTTAGATTTTGATAATTGACAAAACACAGGTGTAGGTATGGAGCCTTAGCTAGATATGGAAAATTAAAATCCCACACAAGCCGTCTCGCTAATTAAGCTCTTTTCGACAAAACAAACTTTTGCCCTGCGATAATAAAATTTTGTTATCAGACACATGAACCGAAGGAAAATGAATAAGAAATGTTTTTATTTCTTCCTTGGAGACGTCAGACTGACTAAAACCTTGGAGAAAATTCTTTTCTGAGACCATGTCGGAAAACCAGCCGTCTGATGGATTAGCGATAAACTGCTTGACAAACGCCACGTGTTGAACAAAGAGTTGTCATATTATCCGTTCATGATAACGGCGATAATTAATTTTTTTTAGTTAAGCAAGGTATCTTTTTTTCCGAAACAAAGCCGCGGGTTGTTCACGCCCGACTAAGACGTCATTGGCCGAGAATGATCACGTGACGCACGAAGAAGTCTGTTGACGCCCCCATCCAGAGTATAAGTATGAGAAGCCGCTACGAAGAAGTGGGGAGGGCAGTTCACGCCCCTCAGAAGCATGGTGAGAAAGTGGGAGTGAGAAAAAAGTTACCAAAAATGGAAAAGAGTGGAAAGTCCCTAACAAGAAATAAAAGAGGTGGATATGTATTTAGAATTATCGAGGAACTCCCCGACGCCAACAGACCCAACACGGTTTTTGACGGCGTCAATAAAAACGAGGCCCCAACAAGCAGAAATCAGTTCGCGCCCCGACGGCTGAGATGAGTGTCCAGTAGTTCGGACCCTGGCGGGCAGAAGATAGTTCGAGCCCTGACGGCAGAGATGAGTGTCCAAAGTTCGGACCCTGGCGGGCAGAAGCAGTTCGGACCCTGACGGGCAGAAGACCGTTCGGCCCTGGCGGCAGAGATGATAGACCAAGATAGCTGACCAAGATTCACGCAAAATTTTGGACTCCTCTTCAACCAAGAACAATTATTTTGAAGAGCGACCACAGAAATAAGTTTTTCGACTTTCGTCCAAAGACACACCGAAACACAAATTTCTTAGAGAGCAAACACTTGAAGCGTTAAAACTTGCCTAGCGAAAGCGACGTATCACAATCCACAGAACGGGTCGGGAGATGGATGCAGTCCTATGTATCGAACAACTAGACATAAAGTTTGTTACCTTTTTCTTTGATACTTTGAACTTTTTGAGTTTTCATTTTCTTTTCTTTTATGCATATTTGTGTGTTATCATCCCCGTTGAACTCAATTTGCATACGGCCCCAACCCCTGTTTGATCTCGTCTGTCTAAGATCAATTCACAACGTGGGTAGGCAGACTGGAGATCAGTGCAGTTACCTTGGTAACCAGGCGTTGGAAGCGAGTTGGGAGCGACGAGGCTGATATCAAATCTAACCAGATTCCCACCCGAATCACCAAAAGTTTAGAACGTCACATTTGGGTGCCGCGACCGATACTAAGCCAGTTGGTCGTCACAGTACGAGACAACACGACTGACGCGACAGGCGAACGTCACGTTTGGAGCAGCGTCACCCGGGCGGAGCAGCGAGGAGCGAACAGCTGGCGCCGCGGCGAAGACGTCACAATTGGTGCTATTTAGGGACGTCACAACTGGTGTCGTGACCGGGATAGGACCCTGGAACGGACACGTCACAACTGGCGCCGTGGTAGATCAGGATAGAACGTCACAGTTGGCGCTGCGACCGGGGGACGACGTCACATCTGGTGCCGTGGCCATGGGATCGGAACCTGGAGCAGCCACGTCACATCTCGGCTTAATAATATTACACTCATATTCTCTCATACTCAAAACACTCGCACAGTTAGTGGCTTTATTGCCTTGCTTGAGCTGAAATGATTTAAAAAATAGATATAACATTGATGTGGTTTAAAGAAGCTGGACGAATTAAAAAGTAAAAACAATATATGACGTTTTGTGTTAATCAAATATATATTTCTATGGCCTCTGTCGTTGAATAAAATAAAGAATGATGGTGCAGGCTTTTGCGTATAAATTTAGGACGTTACTAAAAATAAAACAACAACAAAAATAAAGTATTATCAATATTTGTATAAAGGTTAAATGCATATTGCGCATCTAAATATGGGCGAAGATTATATATATATATATATATATATATTTATATATATATATATATATATATATGTATGTATTTATGTCTGTATAAACGCTTACATATTTCTATAACGGAACAATGTGAGTAAAATTAATGACAAAATATATCCACTTTGAGATTAATTTTCCTAACAGGGAAATATAAATAGAATCTGAAAATGATAACAACTTCGTTTACAATTTTTGTTGAATTGCATTGTAAAGGCGGATATTGAGTAATGGTGAAAAATACGATAAAACAGGAAAGCAGGTAAGTAGATTGAGATAGGGTATGGGAGGAATAGATAGATAGATAGATAGATAGATAGATAGATATAAAATGAATTAGATGAATAGGAAAGTGATAGATAGATAGATAGATAGATAGATGAATGAATAGATAGATAAGAAAAGTGATAGATAGATAGAAACAGAATAAGATATATCTTATTCTATATCCCTTTCATTCTGTCTATCTATACCATCGTTTTTCTATCTATCTATCTATCTATCTATCTATCTATCTATCTCAGGATCTTTATTATCTATCTATCTAGCTATCTCTCACATTCTGTTTCTAACTATCTATATATCTATTTCTGTTATTATCTATCTATCTATCTATATATCTATCTATCTATTTCAGGCTCTTCATTATCTATCTATCTATCTATCTATCTATCTATCACATTGTGTTTCTATCTATCTATATATCTATCTATTCCTTTTCGTATCCGTCTATCTATTTATTTTGTTCATATCTATATATATATATCGTCTTCAGAGATAGATAGCAAAATAAGATAATATACTACATAGATATAAAAGAACTCTATGAGATATGTACCCAACAAAAAGGAATTGAAATCCATAAATCAAGCGCATTGTGTCAATCAGGCTCTCTCATTTTTCTCCCTATCTGTCCCTCTCTACTATATATATATATATATATATATATATATATATATATATATATATATATATATATATATATGTCTCCTTCAATTTATTTCCTTTTGTAACTGTATTAATCATTGTACCTGATCGTATGCTTGTACATTTTACGCGGACCGTATTTACTGACAACGAAATCGTCCATAACGGAGGCACATAAACATACAGAAAATATAACATCTCTCATGGAACTCTTGTATTTAAACAAACAATTAAATATCCACAAATGAAAAGAAAAGTCAAAGAATTGCTAAAAATAAGAATCCCTCATCATCGCGGTCGGCACCAATTATCTGGTTGGCAAATACAGAAAAGAAATACGGATGAAGAGAATGGATCCAAAACTAAACTGCACAGAAGTTTACCTTACTCAGAGATTCTAAAATTTAGAACGGTAGAATCGCGGTGAATCGATCAATCTTGAAGCGTAATTAACTTTTAAATTTTACATTTCATCGTCAAGTAATGAGCATTTAAAACCACCTCACATTCTCAAAGTCACTGGGAAAAGGTTATTGAGTCTCATGTAGGTCCCAGGTTATTCCGCTAATATCCTGCTCTTACTTGCTTACTCGTACACTCTCTCGTCTATCTCTCTGCCAAAATCTCTCTCTCTCTCTCTCTCTCTCTATATATATATATATATATATATATATATATATATATATAAAGAAAGAAAGAAGAGTAAGATATATAATCCGGTGTTCTTATTTATATTTTTTTTTATTTTTACAAAGCATTACTAAATGTAAATTTACAGAAAAAATTTACAAAAACAGTCGCTTCAGTTTTTGAAACATGGTTATTACTGTGTAACGAAAAAACATATTTTAAATCAGTTAATTTATAATATATATATATATATATATATATATATATATATATTATATGGGACTGCTATCATCTGCCTCTAGTTCCTTCTTGCATATATACAAACATATATATATATATATATTGTTTCCACCTATTCTTATTGTACATTTCTCCGTTTTAATTTTGAATCTCCCGTGGAAGCCTGAAGAGCGGGAGTGAAACAGGTTGCTCCCCCCCTTGTTGTGTTTTTTTTTATTATTATTTAATATTGTTTTAATATGTCTTGTAATATTAAATTTTATACTTTTATTTTGATCATTAAATTTTGTACCTACAAAAATATCTTTAAATATATATATATATATATATATATATATATATATATATATAAAAGATAGGAATGCTGGCCGCGGTTTCGACCACTACGGTCTCCTCACTTGATTTATTCAGCAAATCGGCCAAATTCAGTTTGGGATTATTTGAACTCGGATAAAGTTGGAAACTTTTTTTTTTTTTTTTGGCTACATCGAATCCCCCCCCCCCACCGACTACTTCTGGTTTCAAACGAATGTACTTAAGTTGTTTTGCTCAATTTGATTGATTTGCTGAACAATTCACCTGAGGAGACGTTACTGAGGACTTTTAATGCATACGATCTTAACAAATATTTTACTGTTTGTTTACACTCTCGCATCTATCTATCTATCTATCTATCTATCTATCTCTCTATCTCTCTCTCTCTCTCTCTATATATATATATATATATATATATATCGGTAGGTTTGTTGACTCCGCTAACTTGGTCTCAATCTTACGGTGTCCTCAGGCATTTTTTGTCATATGTCCTCTTAACGCTTTATTTTTTTTAAAATAATGAACGCTATGTTATTATTTTCAAAAATAAATAAACAAATGCACGACATTGGGTGTAATACAAAGGAGGAAGAGGAGGATGTGAAGAAGGAAGAAGAGGAAAAAGAAGAAAGGGGAAGAGAAGAAAAGGATGTTTATGGTAAATGCATCGGTGGTGTGGGGTAATTTTTTTATATAGCCTCATATGCACTTAAGAATATGAATACATATCAGAAAATTGACATTTTTGAGGATATGGTCTATTATCGACTTCAGCTCGTTGGACATCGATGTAGAGTTTTGATTCTCTTTTTGGAAGGCTTTAAATGTATCAATCGAAAGTTCCAGGGTAATGTCTACATAATGTTTACCTAAAAAGATTATTAAAGTTTTCAAATTTCTAGGTTTCATGATAGAAAAAGAAAGTTAACTATTTTTAAATTAGAGGATGTGTCTATCTTGAAACCCAGAAATTTGAAAACTTTAAAAGGAAAGTCATATTTTTCAACCCACCCTTCTGCAGGCTTGCCAACATTGATATCGGCAGTTTCTTCCTAAAACAATACGGAGAAAATTATCTCTTCCCACAATAGTAAACTTAGAATTTTTTTTTTTTATAGTAGTCAAATACAAGCTATCGAATGTCCTTTTTGGGGAAAATGTATGTCTGAGAATGTGATGCATGAGGCAGCTATCTTCCTCGATTTAAATGTAAACCTGAAGAAGCTCTACATTGAAATATCCGCAGGAAAGTGGAAGCAACGCCTATACAATCAAAGTTATTCTTTCAACAACAGATCCCTGAAAAATCAAACAACATTATCCAGATATTATTGGGATCTATTTGACAAAGGCTACACCCCCGCATTTGGCATCGAGGTTCATTTCAAAGGCTGGAACTCTTAAGAACTTACAAGACTGTTGTGGCCTATGAATCCAGGAAAAATATTTATAAACAAATATAAAAACGCGGAGGAGTTACTAAACCTTCGTAGTGAATTCATATAAAAATGCAGGCATAAACATTTTATGTTTTAAAATATAATACAACTTCTCTTTCGTAAGAGTTCATTCTTGGAATCTATAACACCAGATATGAAAATAATTTATTTATTGTCAAATTTATCATTTCCCAAGTACACCATATAGTTTTGTACCACTTGCACCCTGAAGATGATATTGGAAGAAGATCGAAAGTACTTGGGAAATAAAAATAAAAGAAATTTAAACAGCTATAGCACATTTCTCTCATCCTTTAAAATCAAATAAACGGAAGGCTATTCGTAAGTACGAACGGATTTTATTAAAAATTAGCAGTCTGTAATATATTCAATCAGACATGCCTAGAAGAGAATTTACTGCCTAAATGCACAAATATGTATATTTATGTGTGTGTGTGTTAATTTGTGTGTGTATTTGGTGCCCCTATTTATGTACATCTATGCAAAGTCTTTGTGTGTATATGTGTTCATTGCGTTATTTGCTTAATTATAATTGATTAAATATATTTCTTCTTTTTTTATTGTGAGTGTTATTATTGCTATGTATATCTTAGAAATAGAATGGTAGAAAAATATAATTTTACCAAATTTGGTATTACATGTTAGATAATATAAAAGTTTCTTATATATATATATATATATATATATATATATGGATACGTATAATTATATGAGGCTAGATATGTAAATTTGTAATCTTAGTAGACATATACTTGATTGTTTGAGTTTCGATAACTTTATTAGGATTAGATAATTTATTGTTATGAGCACTGTTATTATTATTTTTAAGGTCATTGGTTACTTTTTTACTGTTATTATTTTTATTATTATTATTATTATTTGCTTTTAATTTCACATTACTTTTCTAGTCCCGCCCAGAGTCCTAAGGTCAGAAATGGCATCATGACATTTTCCACTGATCAATTAAAAAAGACAAAAAACACACACACATATTTTATATAGTTAAAGCCCTTAGTAATGTGTGGACTGTACACGTGAGAACATTTTTTTTTTTGTATTTCTTTAAGGTATGGGCTTCCAGGAATCCCTTCAATTAGTCTACTGGAATCTTTTCCAACCAATCCTAGGGCTCCAACTACAACAGGGATTGTTGATGTTCCCATGTGCCACATTTCTAAGATTTCGATTTCAAGGTCCTTGTATTTTGACAGCTTTTTGAAGATCTTCAACGATACATTGCAGTCTGCAATGACTGCCATATCAATAAGGAGGCATTTTTTATTTGTTTGCTGTCTCTAATAACAATGTCTGGGCGGTTAGCTTTGATTGTTCTGTTAGCGTGTATTGTGTTGTCCCATAAAATTCTAAAATTGTCCAAATTATTATTATTAGTAGTAGTAGTATTTTTTTATTTAGACTATCAACATCAATTGTTAGAACTTTATAAATAACATTATGGATAATCTTATATTTTTCTTTTTTATTTACACACACACACACACATATATATATATATATATATTAGACAAGATCCTGTTTTTAAGTTACATTTGAAATTTTTAAGAAAGATTTGCATAATTTTTCATAAAGCTATTAACTACACATTATTTGCAATATTAAAGTATTTTTTTCAATAAATAAGTCTCATAATCTTAGCCGAAGAATGAGCCAGACAGAATATAATTTCGGTTTTACACAATTTTTTTTCCAAATTTCGTTGATGTTCCCGTCCTTTTTAGTTCTCTCCTTTTTTTCTGTTTTATTTATTTTCAACTGTCACCATTTAAGTAACCATTTCTTTTCCGCAATCTGTATCTTAAATTAGGTCACCACGTCTACACTTCTGAATGTCAGTTTATAAAACTGAAGCTAACATCTATTCGTTTCACTTTCAATTTTTTAAATATATTCTTCCTCTCTCTCAATGTATAATATCTCTTCCCTTCCCTCCCTTTTCACAATCTTAGGGCTCCATCTTTCTTCACTCCCCTTCTACAATATTAAATTCGCATATTTGACATAATCTAAAGCTTGGAGAAATCTTTTCTATTTATATTTCTACTACGAGGTATGAAGAGTTGAGACACATTTTCAGACCTAAACGAAATAAATATCAACTCTTGGCTTTGTAGTGTTCGTTTTCTTTATAATAATGACTATTTCCCTTTCTCTGACATAGAGCTCTCCCTGGATCTATATCCTTTTGGAAATATCCATACTGATTACTAATATCATCATCATCATTAAATAAATATATATATATATATATATATATATATATATATATATATATATGAATTGTGTGTATTTTTAGCAGCATGTTTTTGATGAATAATTTAGATATGTTTTGTGTGCTTATTTTCAATAGGATCCATTCATGACGTTTTTAGTTTCATTATTAAAAGAAGAGTGAAAATTATCGTGCTGATACATATTTTATTCCGAGTACTTTCGACATTAACACAATGTCATCCTCAGGGTGTGTTTTAACTCAAAAATGCAGTGTTCATTATTTCAAAAGACAAAATTGCTATGTTCATCTGAAAGTTATAAATTTACATGTAGAATGAGGTCCACTACATTTTGTGCCATGTGTTTACGCTCTAGGTGAGGTAACTAATTATCATGGGTGAAGAGTTCTTTTTCAACAAGAAAATGGTATGAGAATATATTAATATAGACCTTGATATTTTAGTCTACATTTTGTAAAAACTTTAGAACATTTGGGCAGTATTCATAATTAATTTTGTTAACGCTTGTTTTCAATCTTTTTTAATATAGATAGCTTCAAGGATTTTTAGTTTATGTTGATTATTTTCATGAGATACTATGGGTATATGTTCGACAAGAAGTTATCAAAATTGCGAATGTGGACAAGCATGTTGTTGTAAATGTTTAGCGGTGTTAGATATGTTATTCTAATAAAAAACTCAACCGCCGAGACAACGTGGTCGTAGTATGGCCAACATAATATTATTTTTCCGTTGGCGATACAATCTCATAGAGGACATTTAAATTTATATACAATGTTGTTTTTTGTAAAACATTTGTTGCGGGTAAGTGTCGTTACGAATGATTAAATTGTAGATACTGGATTTAGGGTAGTATATAATTAATTTAATTTTTTTACTAGCATCATTTTTTGTAAATTGAACTCGCCGATATGTTTCTGTTATCCGTTCGTATTCTTACGCCTTTTAGTTTAACTTAAGCCTATATCTAATATTTTGTTTCTTGTGTAAACTGGACCAATATATATCTTTTTCCACTCTAGGTAAGCAGGACCTATTTCAAACTTTTGATTTAGAATAATATATATATATATATATATATATATATATATATATATATATATATATATATATATATTAAAAAAGAAGAGAGTAACCGCAAACGTTTTTTGGTTGTGATGTGGTTTTTGAAAACAAAAATATTATGCTTTATTTTCCATAATTTTGCTACACGTATTTCCTGTCTTGCGATCTTCATCAAGGAATGCGTGGAGATTTCCACATATTATTAAAATAATTAATTTTTCTTATGTTTTTCGATGTTAAATTTTCTCGGTATGAGATATTCTCTTTTTTGTGTGTTAGTGACCCAAATGTCTTTCTTGAACTGGCAGTGAAAAGTTCAGCTTGAAGGGTTATAAAACAATTAAGATTGGTCCGAGAAATGTTGAAGGAGTTATCGGCATTCTTATCTTTTAATGACCTCTGTGTGTTCTGATATCTATTTCCATTTTCTTGTTCGGGGGACCGGAAATACGTGTTGAAAAATTATGGAAAATAAAGCATAATAATTTTTTTTAATCTACATTACAAACAAAAACCTTTGCAGTTTTTTTTTTTTTTAATATACACACTTTTCTATCGTTGGAACTACTATAACCTCTTCCCTTATATATATATATATATATATATATATATATATATATATATATATATATATATATATATATATCTAAACTTTTTTTTTTTCTTGTAGTGGAAACCGAACCATTCTTTCATTAACTGTTGTTATTTTTTCTCATGTTAGCCTATCGTTACATGGTGCTACTTTCTTGAAGAATGTTTAGAGAATCTCTAGTTTTAAATGCCAGCAACAGATATTTACAATCATAACCCGCCATGATGCATCCACACTTTTTGCATCAGCCCCATTCACTACATAATCCTTTAATCAAGAGAAAATACCATTCTTAACAGATTCTTCTCCGGAACCGCTACTTTATGCAACAGAAATCCGTGTGAACGTTTCCGGGAACACGTCAGCCATAACCACTTCAAGATTTCAGTCAAACATTATCTATCCGCCATATCCTCATAATCTTCCCTTCTTCCTCTTACGTTTCTATCATACATCGCGTTCCTTAAAACATCTTCCTTGAGTAGTTCTTGAGCCCTGTATTGGGTTAACGTTAGTAAATTTATTCCGGTTCTTCAAACAGATTAAGAAATATCGATCAATAAAGGGGAAAAGTTAATTTATTACAAATCACCTGTTCACAATAAAACTATGTGGGTTGCTGCGCCTCCGACACTGAAGCAGTGGGTACAGTTAACAGGTAAAAAATGAAAAATTAACTTCCACGTGAGTCTTTACTATTCGTGTTTATATATGCCATTCCCTGGGCCTAATCCATATTATCACTTGGCGATGCCATTACATTGGCACGGGATCCATAATATCGTGTGTCCTCTTTCAATCATGCCATCTAAACAAATATAAAAAAAAAACTAAAAAAAAAAAACTTTGATCATGCTATCCATCACCCTTTTTGGGCACGCCATATTACTGCATATATTTCATCAGTAACTTTTTTTTTCTTTACTCTTTTTTTTTTAATTTTTTGGCATCTTTTGCCTTTGTATTTTGTGCCTTTTACTGCGTTGTTTCTAACACCAAACCGATCTCATTCTACCTTATATCCCATTCGGTTGGAGCCATTTTTTTTAATTTTAGGGAGAACCGTTTCTTGAATCTTTCCTGACTTTTCCACGCATAATTATTACATTACTTCTGCAGTCCTCTTATAATATCTGGACATTGGCACATACGAATCTCCTTTTTTAATTACCAGCACAATGGCATAGCCAATATTTTTCCTTCCTTACTTGTCTCATTTCAGCTGCCTCACGGAATCAAATTCGGAGAACTAGGAGACAGGAATCATAAATCCTTACCATTATCATCATGCTTAAGGTTCCAGTTCGATCACCGAAGTTAAGCAACGTCGAGCCCCGTCAGTACCTAGATGGGTAACCACTTAGGAATACAAGATGGTCTAAGCTTAGATGTGCGGGTGGTATAATGGATGATAGTAAATACGACAATAAAGATTTGAGGAACAGTCCGGATAATGCAAATAGCGTAAATAGTTACAACACGTCATCTCAGAAATACAGACAGATCCTGAAAAAGGCCGGAGTGTACAACGGCTGAAATGTTGTGTATGTTAAAACGATGATCAGGACAATACTCCGTACAATGTAAATAGGGTAAATAGTTACAATACCTCATCTCAGAAATATAGGCAGAACCTGAAAAAGACCGAAATATACAACGGCTGAAATGACAATTATGTTACACCAATGATGAGGACAATACTCCGAACAATCTATATAGCGTAAATAGTTACAATACCTCATCTCAGAAATATAGACAGATCTTGAAAAAAGGTAGGAGCGTACAACAGCTGAAATGTCGTGTATTTTAAAACAATGATGAGGACAATAGTCCGAACAATGCAAATTTTGTAAATATTATATATACGTCATTTCACAAATATAGACAGATCCTGAAGAAGGCGTGAGCGTACAATGGTTGAAACATTGTGTATGTCAAACAATAGTCCGAACAATGTAAATGGTGTAAATATTATATATACGTCATTTCAGAAATATAGACAGATCCTGAAGAGGGCCGGGGCGTACAATGGTTGAAACATTGTGTATGTCAAACAAAAATGAGGGCAATAGTCCGAACAATGCAAATTTTGTAAATATTATATATACGTCATTTCAGAAATATAGACAGATCCTGAAGAAAGCCGGAGCGTACAATGTTTGAAACATTGTGTATGTCAAACAAAAATGAGGACAATAGTCCGAACAATGTAAATGGTGTAAATATTATATATACGTCATTTCAGAAATATAGACAAATCCTGAAGAAGGCCGGAGCGTACAATGGTTGAAACATTGTGTATGTCAAACAAAAATGAGGACAATAGTCCGAACAATGTAAAAGGTGTAAATATTATATATACGTCATTTCAGAAATATAGACAAATCCTGAAGAAGGCCGGAGCGTACAATGGTTGAAACATTGTGTATGTCAAACAAAAATGAGGACAATAGTCCGAACAATGTAAATAGTTACAATACCTCATCACATAAATATAATCAAAGTTTGCTTATCTTTAGTACAAGGACAAATGTTTCTTTTAATCTTAATGTTAGTAATGCGAAAAGATATTTGATGCCTTATAAGCATATTGTTTTGGAGAAGAGATGGGTGCCGCCAAGCTCTCTGAAAGACCACTAAAAGAGACATGAGAAAGAAGAATCAAAGCAAAAGCTTGCCGTATCCGTCGAGTCCAGGATCAATGACGCCCACCCCGTTCCATTGCCTCACTCCAGGGTGAACGTGACAAACACTTTCAAGCTACCAGTACAGGGGACAACCATCGGAAAGCGGACAGTACACACCTCTATGACAGGAGTGAGCAAACATGTGACTCTTTTACCTTTAATATAAGACTCCTAGAAATATATAAGATAGGCTCTTTTGTTAATCACAGTTACTATAAATGGTAAATAAAATCAGACCAACTCCGTAGTCAATTTAAAAACATCCCAGGCAGGATCCTGACCGCAATCCTGTAATACGGTAGTCGCAGGTTTTCATTACTGGAATTGTTTTAGGCAATTTTATAAAGGAATTTTTGCGCTGATTTTTTTTAAATGATAACAGTTTTTAAAACTTGGAAATAAATTTGTGAATAAATGAAAGTAATTTCAAAATCCAGCGAAAGTTACCCATTAAACAAAAATAATTGCTTTTACGGAAAATAAGGACCTACGTACGTCAAATTGTTTTTAAATCAAGTGGCGGAAGAAGAATCATAGTTGAACTTTTAAAAGGTAAGCTTAAATATTAATGCAATAGTTAAATGCTTCGATCAATTTTGAGGTCTTCTGTAGTTTATTGTTGCCTATCGCATACGGAAGCAGTATGCATCGCGAAAAGAAATCTCCTCCAACAGAGGACCAGATTGCAATCAAAAGAGCCAAAGCTGCAGCCAGGAAAAGAAAGTCCCGTGCAAATGAGATTCCAGGTCAAACAGCAGACAGGAGAGCTTCCAACGATTAGGATATGCAAAGACTTAGGGAATCTCAAACTTCTGAACAAGCTCAAGGCCCAATCAGGAGTCATCCGTAGGAGTTATGTTAATTGCCGCTCGGTAGGATGGCTTTTGATGTTGGAGGTCAAAATCCACCCTATTGTCAATGTCAAGTCGGTCGTACCTCGGAAATCTGGCGGGTAACCAAGAAAAACACCGACAAACATCAGACATTTATCGACTGATGTCTCAGGAATATCCTCAATATCAGGTGGCCGGAAGTCGTCTTCAACAACCAATTGTGGGACAGGACAAGACAAACCCCAATCGAGATTGACAACAAGAAACGGAAATGGGGATGGATCAACCATACACTCCGCAATCCTGCTTCTAGTACCACGACGCGGGCCCTTGAATGGAATCCACAATGGAAGCGAAAAGTTGGTCGACCTAAACAGCCTTGGCGAAGAAGTGTTCACGCAGAGTTGAAGGCAGCCGACCCGACATGGAGAAATGTTGTTCCTACCCTATGTTCCCCAAGGGATCAAGAGGCTTAAACAGGAATGGTAGTTTTTAAACTAGTATTTTATAAATTCCAACCGATAATAGCATTGGCTGTTAGATCAATCAAGGTCAAAGGTTTCCTTATGTTTCCTTATATTATTGCTCGTGAAATCTCCACGGCATCTTACATGGTCAGGAAGTGCTGATGCAGAGGTGAAGGCAACTTTGACAACATGGAGAAATTTTGTTCCGACCCTATGCTCCCCAAGGAATCAAGAGGCTGAAACAGGAATGGCGTTTTTTAAACTAGTATTTTATACATTTCAACTGACAATATAACTGGCTGCTAGGTCAATCAATGCCAAATGTTTCCTTATAAGGAACAAGCTGATATTACCATTACCATTTTAATCCCTCTGTGTACATTAGATGAGTTTTTTTTTCATGTATCGTTAATATATATATATATATATATATATATATATTGTGTATGATACAAATGATAACGACCATTGTTATTACGAAGAAAAATGCGTCTAGTAAGTCACCTTGAGAAATATTCCCCGAACAAGAGATTTTCCTTCTAGTTCTTTAGTCTATTCAATAATAATTTGATTAAGTTTTCTGCAAATTTGAACATATTTAAACATTACAACATTCAAGGTTGGATGATCATTGTTTTTTTTTTCGTAAGCTTTCTATGAAATGAGAAAGTTTTCCTTCGTGTTTAATTCGATTTGGATATTTCGTCGATACAATATTTGATTCGTTCTGCTATGATAATAATTATTTAGAAGCAGGGAAATTCCATGGGAGTTCAAAACCAAGATGTCGTCAGTTCTCTCGCGTATCGATTTCTGCAATTACTGACGGAATATATATTAGATATAAAAGTACACACATAGAAACACATAATATATATATATATATATATATATATATATATATATATATATATATATATATATATGACAAAAAAATGAATATATCGCGAATAAGAAAAAAAAAAAAAAAAGAAAGAAAGAACTCAGAATATAGAGAAAAAGAAAGAGATAGCGTAGGGTGAATTGGAAAGAAAGAAAGAAAGAAAGAAAGAAAGAAAGAAAGAAAGAAACAAACAAACGAAACAAACAAACAAACAAACAAACAAAGACTAGGAATATATTAATAAAGAAAGACTGGGAGAAATTAGAAATAAAGAAACAAAGAAATGGACTAAAGAAAACACTCGGAATAAGAGAGAGAAGGTGTAGAAAGAAAGAAAGAAAGAAAGAAAGAAAGAAAGAAAGAAAGAAAGAAAGAAAGAAAAGGGGAATATACAACCAAATTATGAGGATTAAGAAAGAAAGAAAGAAAGAAAGAAAGAAAGAAAGAAAGAAAGAAAGAAAGAAAGAATATTAAAATAACCTAAAGTTAAACATCGAAATAATGAAAAGGTGAATAAATATGAAAGAAACAAAACGAGAGAAAATAATATTTAAAGAGAGAATGAGATCTTAACAAAAAAAGAAAGAAAAAAGAAAGACGATGTCAAAAGAATATAAGAATAACCAAAGAAAGATATAATGAAAGACAAAGGAACTATTAAGAAAAGACAAAGGAAGAAAAAGTCGGTAGATAATACTAAATATGAAATAAGAGATATTAAGAAAGAAAGAAAGAAAGAAAGGCGGGAATGCAAGGTAGAAAAAGAAAAAAAGAAATGAAGGCTAGGAATATATTACTAAAGAAGGAGAAAGAGTGGGAGGAATTAGAAATAAAGAAACAAAGAAATGGACTAAAGAAAACACTCGGAATATATTAGTAAAATAAGAGAGAGAGAGAGATAGGCTGTAGAATGAAAGAAAGAAACAAACAAGACTTGACATATTGAGAAAAAGAAAGAGACAGAGTGGAATGAATTGGTAAGAAAGAAAGAAAGGTAGACTAGAAATATGTTACTAAAGAATGAAAGAGTTGGAGGAATTAGAAATAAAGAAACAAACAGTAAAGAAACACTAGGAATATATTAGTAACGGAAGAGAGAGAGAGAGGGGGGGAGAGAGTAGAGCGCTTATTAAATAAATACATTCATCATGATCAATCCAATTGAGATACCTCCATATTTGCGAGAGTCTTTCTGTTTCCAACATTCATAATCAACCCCACTTTTTAGAGATGAATTTTTGATTCCAAACTTCATTAATAAAATGGAGAAACTTGTTATTGAATTCAGGGAGAAAGTAAGCTTATTCTCCAAAAATCAACCTCAATCTCGTGTGATGCATTATTATTCCGTATTCTTTTTAATATAATCTTTTATTTACTCACCACTAGGTTCCTTATCGTTTATGTTTGGAGACGGACTTTGAATGGATGGATATAGGTATATGTTCTATTTTTAGGTCTTAAGTTTGTGGAATAATGTATTATTCCATCTACAACATTCTACGCGCGCGCGAGTTTCCTCCCTTTCTTCCACACTCGCGTGTGCGCGCGCGCGTTTGACACCCCCTCCTGTCTCTTTCAGTCAAATACAGTAGTAAACTGGTTTTGTCGTCAGTCAAGCGACCTGCTATTCCTTCTTATGCAAATTAGATTTTTGAAATCTTCCCGCGAAAAGTCTTTGACGTCACGGACAAACTGTTGTTTCAAAAGTTAGTTGTGATCTAGACTCGGACCTAAGCAGACTCATTTTAGCCATGTCAATATGTAAGGTTGACAGACGAAGCATATCTCGATGCAAACACCAAATATTAATTCTTCGCCCTTCTGGACTCGCCATAATTAACTTCTCATAGACGATGCGACTGACCGCAACTAGCTCTTCGTCCTTTTGGCTAGACGTCCACAGCATTCCGTTAAAATTCTCGACAGTTAATTCAAGACCTGACCGAACTCTGAGTCCCTACTTTGAACCTGAATACAAAAAAAAAAAAAAAAAAAATACAAAATCACATACACTCTCAAATCATTGGACTGTGAACCAGTACCTAAAAAATATATATACATAACATTTCTCTCATATTAGCAAAAACTCGCAGTGAGTATTTTTCTTTGTATATATATTATTCTGGTAGATTGACTTTTCTGGAACCTTCTTCTTCAAGAACTTTTCCCGCCTTAGCCATCTTATTTTCTATTTTTGGCGCGGAACATTTTCATTGATCCCTACCACGGGATAAGTTACTTGTTTTCTTTCATTTAATAAAAAAACTATTCTTGTTTGAATCCAGTCTTTGTCTGTCATTCTGCGTAGAAATTGAGTGACTGAGAAGTTAAGGGTTCGGATTCAACTGGGGTCAGTGACAGAGTTTTTAAATCACCTTGTATGTTCGGCGTTAAAATCTCCAAACACGAATATGTTTGAAAACGGGTATAGAATGATGGTCTGTATTATTGGAAATTTAGTTGCTCATTAGAAAGCGTAAGGCCAAGAAGGCGTAATAATGCACTCTCCTCTCCGAACCCTTAACTTCTCAGTCACTCAATTTCTACGCAAGAACAGATTGGGACTCATTCCGTGATTTTTTTCCCAGACGTCTCTTGGTATATTGTTTTTAATTACCCCATTCAGAAATTCGCGGCTGAGGTTTCCTCCTGGGGAAAAGCCGGCACTGATGCCTTCATTCCAGGTAGGAAATACCAAATTAAACCGCATTCATCTTAATGGTTCGCTCGTGCTTGATCGGCCGAAATGGCCCACAGGAATCCCTTCCTCCGACTGTACCAGGGCAACATGCCCAATTACAATAGACACCCCATTTGTTTTTGCTCGTAACCAATTTAACACTAGGATAGCCAGCTCTTTTGACATCTTTATTTACATTACGCCGTGAAGCAGCCATCTCTAATATATTCCATATTCAAGTCAGGAATAACAAGTCTGAAAAGAAATTCACAAATATTATTATACATCATACTGAAAGAAAGTGATATATATATATATATATATATATATATATATATATATATATATAACTATTAAATAAGTGATATAAACAATTTTTTTAAATAAACGACTTCCGGTAAAATAACCGCCATAATAGACTACCCACAATGCACCACTGACCCGTATATGTATAAATAGCCGAGAAAAATAACAGCACACGTGGCCTGACGATTGCATATAGCATGAAACAGACTGTCGCCTCTAAGTGTTGACTTCTATGTTCACTTTTATATTTACACACGCTCTATCTCTGATATCGAGCACTTTATCCCATAAATATAGCACACCTTAAGACTATATTTCTTCATATATATATATATATATATATATATATATATAAGTTATGTGTGTTTGTGCATAGATAGATAGATAAATAGATAGATAGGTGACATAAACACAAGTATTATTGCTTGTGAGAAATTTTACAAAGCATTTACCATCTAAATAGCCTAGGTGTCAAAAATGACACCTCAGCCATTCAAGGTAAAACCTCAAATATCAGCTATTCCACTGAATATTTTTTAAAGAATTAAGTCTGTTAAGCATCTTTGCTAGAATTCAATAATTGTCTATAAGCCTCAACATCGAACCAAAACTAGTTATTCCATAGGAATTTGTTGAAAATTTGAAGGTGTCAAACACGACACCTCGGCCATCCTAGGGTTAAGCGTGTCCTCATTGGAGCCAATTTACTGTTTGCTGATAGAATGAATCAACGTATAGCATCTAACAAATTCGGATCAAGAGATTATTTGCAGCTCTGAAAGAGTGTGCTGAACAACAGCAAATGCTAAATCCCTCCTCTATTCAAACAATTCGATGTCCTCACATCTAGAGCAGATAAAGCTGAAAGTTTTTCTCGGAAATTCTAATCCAGCTTAATACTCGATACCCAAAACTGATCTCCACCTCTTAAAACTGATACTCTACTGAGTGATATGTGCATAACCCCGTCGCTGGTCATGGGTATCATTTCCGAATTAAACCTTAATATGTCAAATAGAGGTGATCGAAGACCCACCATAGTCATAAAGAAAAGTATACCTGACCTGGACTTAGTTTTCTCAAATCTATGCAGCTATCACACCTTGATGTTTCCGGTTTTCCAGCTTGTTGGAAGTCCTCGTCTGTAGTCCCTGATTTTAAGAAATCTGGACAACCTTCTGGTCCCTCTAACTACTGCCCTATCAGTCTCCTACCGCTTTTCGGCAAAGCCTTCGAGGGTTTAATCAATGTTGAAGTGGTTAAGATTCTTACCTCTCAAGACCCACTCGCTGACAAAAAATATGGATTCGGCTTTGACTGGTCAAAATGCTGAATTGCTTACGGCCATAACTGAATATATATATATATATATATATATATATGTGTGTGTGTGTGTGTGTGTGTGTGTGTGTGTTCTTAATAAGAACGGCGAAGCTCGAGCGGTGGCTCTAGATATCTCGACGGCATTTGATCTGGTGCGTAACTTTCAGGGCTACGATATTAGAGGACGACTATTTGATTTAATCCAATCATTCCTTTCAAATCGTGGAATGAAGTTGGTTCTGAAAGGGCACGCTTCCAGATACTGTTTCATGAATGCGATGGTCCCCCAAGGCTCTGTGCTGGACCCTACACTGTTTCTGATATTTATCAATGATCCCCCTGATGTCATCAGCTCCCAGGCAGGCATCGATTCAGATAACACTACTGTTTACTCCTGTCTCAATAGCAAACCCGGCAGCGCTGAAAAAGTCAACGCGGCCGTTTCTCTCGAAAAGGACCTTCAAGTCAGTGATTAACCAGTTTAGGAAATGGCTTGTAAATGTTAATGCCTCCAAAGCGAAACTGCTCTCATTTACCCACCACAGAGACAATTCCCTACCCGACATCAGCAGAGTCGATGCTAGACTCCAGGAGAGTGTATTATTGAGCCTTCTTGGCCTTACGCTTTCTAATGACTTCAAGTCAAGCAACTAAATTAAATCAATAGCTGCAACTTCTGCAAGAAATGTTGGCTCAATGTATTGTGTCAGAAGGTTTTTCTCGTCAGACTCCGTCTTACATATTTATAAATCTACCATTCGTCCGTACATTGAGTAGTGTTACCATATCTGGTCTGGTGTCCATGCTGTTCATCTTGAAGTTCGCGACAAAATTCACAGAAAGATCTGCAATCTAATCGATCCGGACTTGGCATTTCTGTAGTTGTTGTTGTCGTTGCAATCCGCGACGGCTGACGAAACGTCCTGAACAAAACACAATATTTTCTTGATACGCCTGGTGTAAAACCGCAACGACTGATAAAAACTGGTTCAATCCTCTCAATAATCTGCTTCTGCGCCTCTCTCTCCTTTACACTATTCTCTTTCCATGTTACAAAAGAGACTCCATTTTTCTAACTGCCCAGACGCCGGCGATCAGCGTTTTTATCTCCTTTTCTGCCTTCCTTCATTTGTATGCGTGAATCCACTTTACGTGGCTTTACGAGACTTTCCGCGTGAGGATACGTGACCATTCGCAATACAAGATTGCTGGGAGCGGCCATGTTTCTTTTTCCGGTCAAAAAGATAAACCTTGCACGCGGAACATATACGCTGCCGTTTACGATCAGGTGGGAGAATATTTTCGTTCCAATTATCACTACAATTTCGACTCTAGTCACGTTCTTACAGACTTCATGTGGCTTCCCTCTGCCTTTTCCACAAATATTTTCATGGCAACTGTTCTGTCGAGCGTTTTCACTTGGTGCGCCGACTACTAGACTAGCATCTTGGTCCCACCATTTTACCTTTGAAATAGTTAAATTTAACCGCCACTTCGACCCCAACACCTTCGTTTCTCGCATTTCCCGCCTGTGGAATCCCCATCCGTTTACTTGCTTCACTAATAACAAAATTCTTCAAAAATTTCGATGCAACGACAGTTTTCTGATGTCTTGAAACCCGTTCATCTTTTATCCTTTCCTTCTTCCCCCTATACACAGTTTTTTTTTCTCTCACCTTCATTCAGGGTAACCCACTGCGAACCAGTGACACTTCCGTCTTGCTTGGGGTAAAATGCTTAAAAATTTCGTGCCGTTTCATTTCTAACAGCCATTTCTTTAGCGAGTATTTCAACCATTATAGCCAATATAAAAAAATATATAATATCGGTGGATAAATATCATAATTTGCGTTTTTTTTTTTAATTCATCAAATATAATTTGCTTTTTCTCCATTTATCACACACTATTTTTTCTTTTTCATTCGTTAAATATTAATTTCTTTTTCTTCCTCAAAAGATCACTTTTTCTTTTTTCTTTTTACTTCATTCGTAAAAAGTTATTTTTTATTTGTTTTACTTCCTCAGAATATCATTTTCTTTATTCGTGAAAAATATTTTTTATATATTCCCCTTCATCTTCTTTCTTTCTTTCTTTCTTTCTACCTACCTACCTACCTACCTACCTACCATGAAATATTATTTATGTGTTCTCCTTCTTCAAGACATCACTTTCATTCCTTCGTCAATGATTATTACATTTTTTTTCCTTTATTAATATATATAATTTTCTTGTTTCGCCAATCTTCAGACATGACTTTCGTTTCTTCGTCATTTTTGTTGTTTGCTATTGAATTGTACCTTAGTTTAGTCTATGATCTATGCGTATGATTCAACAGATTATAGGTATCACTTTGCTCAATCTGGGTGACAAGAGCCTAGAAGGTGGACTCTCCTCTGAATTGGCGTTCGTGCCTCAATAGGGGAAGGAGTCGCGCGTAAAAATTCAATACAGCCAAAAACCAAGCCAATAGCTTCACCTCGCCACTGAGCACACCCTGGGCATCTTTGTTGTTTGGTTTTGAATTATAACTTAGTTTAGTCTATGATCTATTCAACAGATTATAGATCTTGGGCTAGACGATAAACTACACCCAACAGCAAGTCCTCTGATCAAGAGGTTTTGAGGAGCGTGAAACCAACTCTTAATTGCTGGTATTCCAGGTCCACTATGACCCGGGGTGGCAGCACCTATATGGGTTCCAGCTATGGGTAAATAGTTGCCCCCCCCCAAAAAAAAAGAAAACTGAGGTCAAAACACTATTAAAGTGTAAAATAGGTTTTAATAAAGCAATACTTTTTTGTAAAATGATTATTACTAGAAATGAATTTTTGAAGGTAAAAAATATTACAAGCAATACATATATATATATATATATATATATATATATATATATAATGTTACAGAAATACATTGCCAGAAATTAAAATCTTGTTGGCATTAAATAACCCACTGAGGTTGATATGCCGTAAAACAAAACAAAGCTAACCAAACCATCAATAAAAATCTTGTCGGCATTAAATAACCCATTGAGGTTGATATGCCGTAAAACAAGCCAAAACAAACCAAACCAGCAATAAAAATCTTGTCGGCATTAAATAACCCATTGAGGTTGATATGCCGTAAAACAAAACAAAACAAACCAAACCTGCAATAAAAATCTTGCTGGCATTAAATAACCCACTGAGGTTGATATGCCGTAAAACAAACCCAACCCAACCTAACAGATTATTAGTAGCACTTTCCGAAATCTGAGTGACAAGAACGTAGAAGCTATCTCTACTCTGACCTGGATCTGCTGCCTCAAAAGGGAAAGGATTGTCATGTAAAATTCTATACTGCCAAAAATCAATCTAGTACCGTCCCTCCGTCACCGAGCAGACCCTGGACATTCACCTATCATGATGGATAGTGTTCTCTCAAAGAGGCTAATTGTAACGCTCCCGTGGCTACCTGACTCTCCATTATATACTAAGTCTTTATAAGAGGAGGAACAGTCCCAAACTGGCATGTTGCTGCCAAAGCTGAGCTGGAGATGCCGATCTTCCCTTGCCTCTTGGGATAAAGTTTTATTAATCGTCTACACGGCCTTGTGCGCGATGAATTATTTTCCTGCCTACCAAAGTCACGAGCTTCTCGATACAATATCGCTATTCTTTAAGGCAAGTGTTCCCTCAGCACTGACGACTGCACCTAGGACCCGCTAGACCACATGTACGAAAGTGAATCCATTTGCTTCGTATTCCATTAGTAAGGAGTTAGTTCCACTCGGACAACAACTTACCAAGAACTGCTTCTTTGGGGAACAGACTTCCGACAGGAGTTTTTCCCCATAACTTCAATCTTAACCTCGGCAAATCTTCATTAATTGCCATTTTGCTTTTTCTTACACCCACTCAACTCCGCACAATAGCCCACTGCCTTGAGTGACTCTCAGGCCGTGGATCAGATGAATTTTAATATAAATAAAAACACTATTTTAGATTTTCTTTATGACCATTTTTTTTTTCGTCTTGGGTTATCATAAAATTTATTCTTAATGTGCTGTTTCCCCTCAAGACGTACGCGATCATGGCTCTCCACAAGTTCCTGACCTTTGTATCTCTTAATAAATTTTGTTCTTTCGTTATTTCTCTTAAACCTTATTCTGCTATCCATTTAAAGAAACTGTTTCTTCTTCTATGTGCCA
The DNA here is from genome assembly GCA_903632075.3 of Acanthosepion pharaonis. Taxonomy (NCBI): domain Eukaryota; kingdom Metazoa; phylum Mollusca; class Cephalopoda; order Sepiida; family Sepiidae; genus Acanthosepion; species Acanthosepion pharaonis. The sequence continues at coordinate 3,219,066 of CAHIKZ030001979.1, forward strand.
TGTCTTATTTAGAGCGTGGGCAATCATGGCTTTCCCCATTTTCCTACCCTTTGTTGCTATTTATGTTTTGTTATTCCTTCTAAAGCCAGTTCAGTCATTTTTTTCACAAGCTCGTCATGTAAGTTATCCATTGTTTTACAATGGCAATCTTGCCTTTAATCTATCCTTTGAGTATCAGATTTTCCTAGTCCTCTTTCCTCATTAAGTGCCCATAAATTTCAACTGTTCCTTGATGATGTTAAATGTACGTTTTCTTTTTGTTTCCATTTCCTCTAAAGCCTCGTCCATTTTCTCTAAAGTCTCGTCCATTTCCTCTAAAGCCTCGTCCATTTTCTCTAAAGTCTCGTCCATTTTCTCTAAAGTCTCGTCCATTTTCTCTAAAGCCTCATCCTTTCCTGTTTTCAGTTTCAGACATTTTGGTTATTTTTGTATCAAAACGTTTTTAATTCTTTTTCATCAAATATCATTTGCAGTTTCTTTTTGTATAAAAAATCATTGTTGTTTTCTCTTTCCTTTCTTAAATCAAATATTATTTTGTCAAATATTATTACCAATTTTTACGTTAAATATTTTCATTCTTTGGTTTGGTTTGTTTTACGGCATATAAACCTCAATGGATGATTTAATACCGACAAGGATTTTTTTATTGCTTGTAATATATTTTTCTTTAAAAAATGTATTGCTTGTTTTAATTTAGTTTGTCTCATTTTACGGTATATCAAACCCAATGGGTCATTTAATGCCGACAACATTTTTATTGCTTGTAATATATTTTCCTTCAAAAATGTATTCCTGGTATTGATTTAGTTTGTTTTATTTTACGGTATATCAACCTCAATGGGTTATTTAATGCCGATAAGTTTTCTTTATTGCTGGTTTGGTTTGTTTTGTTTTATTTTACGGTATATCAACCTCAATGGGTTATTTAATACCGACAAGATTTTTATTGCTGGTAATATTTTTTTCAGAAATATATTGCTTTTAACATTTCTTCTTCAAAGATGTATTGCTGGTAATATTTTTTTTCCAAGATACATCACCGGCTATATTTTTTTTTTCCAAAAAGGCATTGCTGGTAATAATTTTTCGTTGCTGGTATTTTTCTAGTATTAAAATATATTTTTACACTTTCAGAGAGGTTTGACCCTAGTTTCGGGGTTAACTATTTGCTCATAGCTGGGACCCTAACAGGTGCTACCACCACGGATCAGGGTGGACCTGGGAACACCAGCAATTAAGAAGTGGTTTCAAGCTCCACAAAGCCTTCTGGGCAGAGGCCTTGATGTTGTATATAGTTTATCGTCTTACCCTGGATGCGGATGTAGTTTATCGTCTTACCCAGGACACGGATGTAGTTTATCGTCTTGCCCAGGACGCGGATGTAGTTTATCGTCTTATCCAGGATGCGGATGTAGTTTATCGTCTTACCCATAAAGCGGATGTAGTTTATCATCTTATCCAGGATTTCGGATGTAGTTTGTCGTCTTATCCAGGATGCGGATGCAGTTTATCGTCTTATCCAGGACGCGGATGTAGTTTATCGTCTTATCCAGGATGCAGATGCAGTTTGTCGTCTTATCCAGGAAACGGATATAGTTTTTTTTTCTTACACGGAATGCGGATGTAGTTTATCGTTCTACCCAGGACGCGGATGTAGTTTATCGTCTTACCCAGGACGCAGATGTAGTTTATCGTCTTACCCAGGACGCGGATTTAGTTTATCGTCTTACCCAGGACTCCGATTTAGTTTACCGTCTTACCCAGGACGTGGATATAGTTTATCGTCTTGCCCAAGACACGGATGTAGTTTATCGTCTTATCCAGGATGCGGATGTAATTTGTCGTCTTATCCAGGATGCGGATGCAGTTTGTCGTCTTACCCAGGAAACGGATATAGTTTATTGTCTTACACGGAATGCGGATGTAGTTTATCGTTCTACCCAGGACGCGGATGTAGGTTATCGTCTTCCCCAGGACGCCGATGTAGTTTATCATCTTCCCCAGGAAGCCGATGTAGTTTATTGTCTTCCCCAGGAAGCCGATGTAGTTTATCGTCTTACCCAGGAAGCTGATGTAGTTTATCGTCTTACCCAGGACTCCGATGTAGTTTACCATCTTATCCAGAACGTGAATGCAGTTTATCGTCTTGCCTAGGACGTGGATATAGTTCATCGTCCTACCCAGGACGTGGATGCAGTTTATCGTCTTGCCTTGGACCTGGATATAGTTTATCGTCTTGCCCAAAACTCGGATGTAGTTTATCGTCTTACCCTGGATGCGGATGTAGTTTATCGTCTTGCCCAGGACGCGGATGTAGTTTATCGTCTTACCCTGGATGCGGAGGTAGTTTATCGTCTTGCCCAGGACTCGGATGTAGTTTATCGTCTTGCCCAGGACTCGGATGTAGTTTATCGTCTTACCCTGGATGCGGATGTAGTTTATCGTCTTGCCCAGGACTCGGATGTAGTTTATCGTCTTGCCCAGGACTCGGATGTAGTTTATCGTCTTGCCCTGGACCGAATGTAGTTTATCGTCTTACCCAGGACGCCGATGTAGTTTATCGTCTTACCCAGGAAGTCGATGTAGTTTATCGTCTTACCCAGGACTCCGATGTAGTTTACCATCTTACCCAGGACGTGAATAAAGTTTATCGTCTTGCCTAGGACGTGGATATATTTCATCGTCTTACCCAGGACGTGGATGCAGTTTATCGTCTTGCCCAAGACTCGGATGTAGTTTATCGTCTTATCCAGGATGCGGATGTAGTTTATCGTCTTACCCAGGACTCCGATGTAGTTTGTCGTCTTACCCAGGAAACGGATATAGTTTATTTTCTTACACGGAACGCGGATGTAGTTTATCGTTCTACCCAGGATGCGGATGTAGTTTATCGTCTTCCCCAGGACGCGGATGTAGTTTATCGTCTTCCCCAGGACTCCGATGTAGCTTACCGTCTTACCCAGGACTCCGATGTAGCTTACCGTCTTACCCAGGACGCGGATGTGGTTTATCGTCTTACCTAGGACGCGGATGAAGTTTATCGTCTTACCCAGGACTCCGATGTAGTTTACCGTCTTACCCAGGACTCGATGTGGTTTACCGTCTTACCCAGGACGCGGATGTAGTTTATCGTCTTACCTAGGACGACGGATGTAGTTTATCGTCTTACCCAGGACTCCGATGTAGTTTACCGTCTTACCCAGGACTCCGATGTAGTTTACCGTCTTACCCAGGACTCCGATGTAGTTTACCGTCTTACCCAGGACGCGGATGTAGTTTATCGTCTTACCTAGGACGCGGATGTAGTTTATCGTCTTACCCAGGACTCCGATGTAGTTTACCGTCTTACCCAGGACTCCGATGTAGTTTACCGTCTTACCCAGGACGTGGATGCAGTTTATCGTCTTGCCTAGGACGTCGATATAGTTTATCGTCTTATCTTCATTCTTTGTCTTTTTTTAAAACTATTTTTCTCGATTTTTTTAAAATTAATTTTTCTCCTCTTCGTATTCTTTTGTTTAATTCCAATGAGACTTTTTTCTTTTTCTTCAATATCTAATTAATCTTTCTGAATGTTTCCTTTTCGTTTTTATTCTTTCGTTTTCTTTATTTTTCTTCTGTTTCCTTCTTAATCCACTTTTCTTTCATATCAAATTTTCTTCAGCAGGTATTTTCTATTCAGTTCTTTCTTTTCTGTTCACTAGTTGAATTTCTTACCGCTATCAATTTTCCTTACAAGTTTCCATTATAGTCATACTTCCATATTTTCCCCAGAATATTTCCTTTACTTCAGTCTCAATAAAAATTATTTTTTTTCTTGATCGTTTCGTCAATCCATATTTTTATTTCATTTCGTTTTCCTTTATTTTACGAATCCGTCTTTTCATTATTATTATTTTTACTTTACATTTATTCCCGTTCATTGACCATCTTTTTTTTTTTTTTTATCTCTGCACCCTTCCGTCATTTTATATTTTCCGTCTTTTCTTGCTTTTCAGTTTTTCTATTTTACTTATGTTTTGTAAAGTATGAAGTAATGTTCATCAGAAAGTAGAAAAAAAAATCGGTTAACAAATGAAATTTACGCAGAATTTGTAGTTATTTTGGGGCAGGTTTATGATTGCCTAATTTTTAATTTCACTCCAAGGAACTTCGCAAAAAGAATCAATATCGGTTGACTGCATCTAAACGAAAAAAAAAAACCAAAAGAAATCTCATATTGCTATATATATATATATATATATATATATATATATGGATAATATTAGTGGTCAATATATATATATATATATATATATATATATTCACAAGAGGATAGGATCCAAGTAGAACTCAATGTCCAGGACATATATATATATATATATATATATATATATATATATATATATATATATATAATGTGTGACACTACTTAGGTTGCTAGAAAGAAAGAAGAAAAAAAGAAAGGTGAGAATTAAATTTAGGTGATAAAAAACCATCACTGAGCGATGTTATTCTTTTTAACAAAGAAAAGTGGTAAAATTTTATTTCCATTGTCGAGAAAGTAGGATACTGGATTTAATCTGATTTATGTTACGGGGCGGCGACTAAGATATATCCAATCTGCCCATGGCAATGGTAAACATTTCGAGTTGGACAAGCGACCTCCCGCAGAATTCTAAAGAGATAAAAATTAAATATGTCATGCGCTGACCGAGCAACAAAAATGTCCGCTGACCACCATGAAGGAAAGCTTAAGCGTTTGTCTATATGCAGAATATCATTGAGAAGAGCATCTGTTTATTGTCAGGGCTGGCTATGATATCAAAAGTATTTTATCGGAACAGTTAATTAGCGACAGAATGCAAATACGTCCAGTTGATCACCCACTTGTTTGGCAAAGGCCCTGGGTGATAAAGTCCAAGTGGCATTTGGCTAAGATAAGAGTCCAAGAGTTTGCTGTCGAGCAGAAGGAAAGAAAGAGAAAGAAAAGAAAAAGAAATAGGAAGATAATTTTTTTTCTTTGAGCAAGATTTTTTAAACCGAGGCTAGTCTGGCCACACCCACGCCGCTGATCGCCCATTGGCTGAACGGTGGCGTGAAGTAGGAGAGGAGGCCTGTTTGCACCCCTTGAGGGGATAAGTGTGAGATGCCACTGTGAGAGAGAGGGGAAACCCGTTCACACCCTCTGAGGGTATGGTGAGATACCAATATGAGAACAGAAGAAGGTGGGAAGACGAAAGACTTCCAAAAATGGAAAATAATAAATTTTCCTGACCGAAAACAAAGAAGTGGATTGTGGATTTAGAATTATCAAGGAACCTCAAACCCCGACAAGCCCACCCCGGTTTTGGTCGGCGTCCATATAAACAGAGTCGCAGCGAGTGAAAAGCAGTTCCAATTAAGTTCCAGTTCCAGTTAAGTTCCAGTTAGTTGCAGTGAGCTGAGAGCTCTGAAGACCCGCCTCGCTGATAGCTGACTTGAAAGATTCCACGCAAATCACGACTCATTTTCTAACCAAGAACAATTTATTTTTGAAGAACGACTTAGACTCACACCACCAAAACAAGTTTTACGAATATCGCCTGAAGATACACCAAGAACCAGTTTCTTAAAGAACAAACAACTTAAGATGTTAAGACTCGCCTAACAAGCACAAAGTGTCACGAATCCATATAGCGGGTTGGGAAGAAGATGCACTCCTGTATTCAGCAACCAGATATAAAGTATTGTTATCCTTTTTTAACACATTTGAACTTGTCGAGTAATTATTTTCTTTTCTTTTACATATACTTGTGTGGTGTTACCCTTGGCCGGACACAGCTTGCATTACGGCCCGGCGACTGATTGATTTCGTCTACCTAAGATCAAATCACAACGTGGGTAGGTTAGACTAGAAATCAAAACAGTTACTTCGGTAACCAGACGTTGGAGACAAGCTGGGAACGACAAGGCTGATACCGAATCTAACCAGATTCCCATCCGAATCAGCAAAAGGTTAGAACGTCACATTTGGTGCCGCGACCAATACCAAGTCACATTGGTCTTCACGCAGCCAGGTAGACGTCACGATTGGCGCAGCGGCACCGGAGGACGTCACACACACACACACACACACACACACACACACACATATATATATATATATATATATATATATATATATATATATATATATATAAAGGATGTCCATAGAGTTCGTGTGCACTTTGAAAAATTTATAACTTTATTTGTATTTGCGATAGAAATAATTTGTAAAAAAGATTAGAAAGAAGTAAATCTATATTCTTTATGGTTTTATTGAAATTTTATTTAAGTTTCCACATGTCGTCCATCATTAGCAATACAAAGGGTAAAACGATTTTGCAGTTCACGGAAAACATTTACCAACTGATTTACAGTAATGCCTGAAATCACATTAATCATTTTAGCTATACTTAAAACTAGGTACATTAAACTTTATGACATTTTCTACAGATTATTTCTATCGCAAATACTATTGAAGTTATAGATTTTTTTAAAGTGCACACGGACTTTATGGAACTTTATGGACACACTTCATATACCTGTTTGTGTTTGTGTGTAGAAGGAAAAACAAGAGACAGAAAAGAAATAAAAATGCGAACACATGCGTACATACATTAGCAAGATTCTATCTTCAATCAAGACTTTATTTTCAACATAATCTCCTCCCAGGTCAATTCAATGGTGAATATATAGGCACATCTTTGAGTCTGTGATCATCACCATTATCTTTAGACCTCCCTATAGTTGGTCGGACCTCCATTAACAATCCCTTTCCATACTGCTAAGTCCAGTAATCTGGGAAAGTCAACTTTCGCGAGAAGACACTTCCTGTAGGATGCCATAGAAGTAAAGATGAGATGACCTCCTCGTCCGCTCGGTGACAGCGGCCAGCAAACTTCAATCGCTTTTGTTTGAGCTTAAGAGAGATTAATCTCAGTTCTCCATAAATTGTGTTAACCGTTGAATTCGATCTTCTTTTGATGTTCTTGATTTTTTCAAGTAAATTTGTATATGTTCCATCCAGTTGTCTTTCAAGAGGAACAGACAATGTGGAAGTTTCTGATCCATACATTAGGACTGGTTTAATCAATGTTCTATGTCATTATCATCTTTTGACCTAACTATGGTTGGTTTGAACTCGATTGACAATCCCTTTTCACAATGTTCGGTCTTGCAATGCTGTCTCCAGATTCCTAATGTCCAGCCCTGAGCTATGGTGTCTGGCTAAAGTCAACTTTCGTAAGAAGACACTTCCAGGAGTAAGGATGAGACGATTTCCCTGTCCGTTCGGTGGCAGTGGCCGGGAAATTGTAATCATTCTTGTTTAAGCTTAAAAGAAATTGGTCTCAGTTCTTCGTAAATTGTGTTAAGCGTTGCATAGGATATCCAGCTGATGTTGTCGATTTTTCTAAGTAGATTTGTTCCATCCAGTCGACTTTCAAGACGAACAGATAATGTCCATGTTTTTGATTCACACATTAGGACTAGTTCAATTAATTTTCGAAAGGTTTCGACTTTTAAGGAGAATGGAAGCCAAGTCTTGTGAAGATGGTTACACGCATCCCATGCAAAAGCTTTGAAGATGTGGAAGTCTTTTTGGGAATCTATGATGTGAGATCGAAAATATTTGAAGTCCTCAACTCTTTCGACAGATGTATTATTGAAAGACTTCAACTCGGATGGTTCAGAGGAGGTTGTTATCTATTCTGTATAACTAATGTTGTAATAAAGGCCCACCTGGCTCACTGCTTGCTTGTGTGATTGCAGCTAGGATTGTGTATGTTCGATACATTGAGAAATTAATGCAAGGTCATCGGTAAAGTCAAGGTCAGTCAGGTATTGTGGAAGGAACCGACTACCTTGGCAAGTTTTCAAAAGGAGTCCTTTTTTTTCTTCCATATTGTCGAGAGAAATACGCAGAACGTCGTCGAGAACAACTATAAACAGAAAAAGAGCAAGTGTTTCACTTTGTAGAATGAATTAATACATACCAGTGATTGCATTATTTACATTATTCGGACCGTAATCCTGAGAATAAAGACGTTGGATAAATCCAGTGTCCAGAGCCAGTTGTGAGTTCACTACCAGGCCACAGCAGTCGTGAACCAAAACTTGGAGAGTTGAGTTCAAGGGAAATAACCGAGACATCCGGAAGAGGCATGACACGTGGAAATAGAACAATCCACTCCAGTGGACGAAATAATGGGTTCGGTTCGAAATTCCAATCATCTGAATAAGGCCGGAGTGTACAACGGCCGAAACGTTGTGAAAATGGCAATGAAGATGAGGATAACAATCCAAATAATGTAAATAATGCAAGTAATATTAATACCTCATCTCAGAGATATAGAGGCCGAAACGTTGTGAATATGGCACTGAAGATGAGGATAACAGTCCAAATAATGTAAATAATGCGAGTAATCATAATACCTGATCTCAAAGATTTAAACAAACACTACCAAGAATAGAGGCAACAAATATTTATTTATATAAATTCATTTGGTCAGATTCTGGAAATTGGATATTTCTGGTAACCAATCCCCACCTATTATCTTTATTACTGTGAGTGGAAAAGTGCCAACACGCGACGTATCTTCCACAACGAATAGTTTCAGTAGTTATATCTCCAGAATCTATCCTACATATGAATCAGCAATATTATTGGTCCTGACCTGTCATCTCGGCATCAGCCCATTTCCCAGTGCCCTAACCTAGCTTCCCTGTGCTTTTTCTATAAATAGTTTCATGGTAATTGTTTGGCTGAACTCTTCGATATGGAACATAGGCATTTTGAATTTAAGTTCACTACTCATAGAAGTCAGTTTGGGAGTGAGCGATTGGACTACAATTGGTGAACAACCCGGGTTGTGCTTTGAAATATTCTGACGAAGCATTTAGCGTACTGCACAAAGCTCGGTCGACTAAACAATTACGTCTTTTTCAGAAGCTGTTCATATCAAACATCATCAATCGACTTTGTGCAGATAAATGGAGAACTTCCTTCATTCTCTGTATCTCACGGGTTAGTGGTGAGTACAATTTTTGTTCCTGTTTTATACTCGCTAGAAGTTCATTTGCGTCGGCTCCATATTTAGCGCCCCATGAACTTTTTCAGTTCCGCCGTTTATGATTAATTTTTGTCTAACTTTCTGAAGAAGTGTTGGACGAAAAAGGTTCATTTTAAATGAAAATAATGCGGTTCGTCTTTTTCTTTTTAATATATAAACTCTTTGTTACAAAATTTGTGCTAAAATACACTCTTGTACGAATTAATTGAAGCAACTGCTTTACTTTGCATTCTTTCCCCATACGGACAATTTTAGACCCACTGAAGTAACAGGGTGTAATCGATTACTATTTTTTCCTCACATTAGGACATTTGCAGTTGTGTGCAGTAAAATGAATCTATTTTCGGGGTGTAGGATGAAATTTGGTTGGCCTTGAAAAATATTGCGTCATCTGACTTCATTAGAATTTTACCCCGCCGAGGCACTGTTGTCTCAATTGTTGATTAGTTGACCTACAGCCATTGTCTGCAATGGACGTTACTCCAAGGAAGCGTACGGAAATTTATAAAGCTGCAGAAACACACTGGCAAACCTTACCAGTGAGCAAATCAAAGTACTATAGATAGGCTCGGAAACTCTCCTGATTTAAATCCAATCGAGAATCCGTGGTCAATCAGCAAGGAACGACTTCGTAGAATAGACATACAAAGTTCTAACATGCGCACAGGGTCATGTTTCATTGGGAAAAGACGAAAAAAAGTAAATAAAAACGGATTTGTACGTCTTATTTCAATTAATTTACTCAAGGGTGTATATACAAGGTGTATCAAAAATACTTTTACAAGTATTGCGGTTGGGTTCTTGTGGCTTGGTTAGGACCAAAAATAAAGACATAAAGAGAGAATTTGAGTTAAACAAATATAGGAACAGAAACAGTAATACAAACATATACAAACGAGAGTGTTACAGCAAGAATGTTCGGTTCGACTGTCAGAGCTGACTGCTGGAAACTTCCCACTCCAAAAAGGCAGTAACTGCTCCTATTTATAGTTGGGAGAGTCCATGCGTGCGAGGGTAAATTACCATAACAGTTCTTCACCCCAAAGTCAGGAAATCTTTTGTTTTTGAGTTATTAAGTTTAAAGAATGATTACGGTAGATGGTACGGTGTTCTCATATAGACTATATTACATTTGTCATTCGTGTAGTTTTGGGGCTTGTCTCTCTTGAACGCTGAACGTGTGTAATCGTGAGTTAACTAAGAAGTGTTGCTTTTAACAATGGCAGGTTATTCACATCGTGAGCGGACAGATATGATTTTTAAATACAGCCGCAAGAATGTTAATAAATGCGTTTCCAGACTGAAGGCAGCCGAGTCATCCAACCTTTGCTACTGTTTATCGTCGCGTTGCTGAGACAGGAGCCGTGACACCACAAACTATGGCTCGAGGAAAACCGGGATTCGATCGTACGTCTGACAACGAAAAACAAATTTTACAGGTTCTCGCTGATGATCCAGGTAGCAGCACATGTCAACTGGTCCTAGCATCTCATAGTACCACATGGAGGGTACTGCAAGAAAATCTCCTGTATCCATATCATTTGCAACGTGTGCAGAGTCTTTCACTCTCTGATCACTCACCCCAGTTGAACTTTTGCCGATTGATTATTGCACAAAATTCCAATCAGTTGTTTGTCTCTTCAGTCTTGTTTAGTAATTAGATAACATTTTGAAGAGATGGAATAACAAATTCACACAACCAATGCATGTGGGCGGATCAACATAATACAGGCTAAACACCAGCATCAGTTTAAGGTGTGTGCGCTGGAATTGTATGTAACTGTCTGGTAGGTCCATATGTTCTCCCAGCACGTCTTACAGGAGATGTCAACAGAGACTTTATTTCGAACACATTCCAGACCTGTTAGAGGATTTACTCATGCTAACACGAAGACCTATGTTCAATCAAGAAGAGGCTCCAGTACATTTTAGTCACATTGTTCGCGATGCACTCGCTGACATCTACCATGAAACATTTATTTGTAAGGGAGGACCTGTTCCATGGCCTGCACGTTCCTCTAAGAGCAATTCTTTGGATTTTTGTCTCTGTGAACACCTAAAACAATTGGTTAATGCAGCCGATATTAATAATGCAGATACGCTTCATCAATGTGTCATGGGGGCCTGCGAAACCATTCGACACCGTGGGAGAGGATTCGAAAGGCCCCGCCAGTCTATAATCCGACGAGTGCATTCGTGTGTAAATACAAGTGGAAGAAATTATGAACGTTTGTTATGAGTTGCTCTATTGAGGTACATCATATGAAGATATGTCTATATTGATTTTTGTCAATGTTTCGGTTCAGGAACGCGTCCTCAAAAATTGTAAAATTATTTTTGGATTGTATCGTGGATTGTACATTAAACAGCGTGTACAGTACACTTTGAACATCATAAATCAAAAACGAACGATTTGTGGACATATGTTTATGTAAAATTTTGTCCTCGTCATGGTGTGAGTATTTTTGATTACCCATATATATATATATATATATATATATATATATATATATATATATATATATTAAAAAAATCAGGTAAGGTTTTGAATTAATATTGAAAGTCTGCAAATTCTTATGGCATTGAGCATTTTTATGCCAGTTCTTTACTATTGGGCAGACTCATCCTTTCCTGGATGGATATATATATATATATATATATATATATATATATATATATATATATATATATATATGTATATATATATATATATATATATATATATATATATATATATATGTATATATATATATATATATATATATATATATATATATATATATATATTATATATATGTGTGTATATGTGTGTGTATATATATATATATATATATATATATATATATATATATATATATATATATATATATATATATATATATTCAAAAAACCAGGTAGAGTTTTGAATTAATATTAAAGGTCTGCAAATTCTTATGGCATTGAGCACTTTCATGCCAGTACTTTACTTTTGGTTAGACTTATCATTTCCTGGATTTATATATATATATATATATATATATATATATATATATATAGTTGTGAGGAACACGGAATAAGAAAGCAAAAAGAAAATAAAACTCGTATAAACATTATCAAAATCCCAATAGCAGGTGCACTCATCAGGAAGCAAAGAGAAGAAAATTGATTATTTTCGTCGATAAATCAAAGAAAAAAAATGAGTTAAGATCAAAATAATGATTAGTTAATAGATTCTGATCTGCAAAGTGAAGATTTTCGATTTATTTTTTCCTTGGTTAGGAGAGAAAAGTTATCTATGAAACAGTTTTCTTATCTTGTTGCATTATTTTAGCTCCGTTTTTCTTAATGTTTAAAAATTCTGGCTCTTGATAATTCGACTATTGGTTGATAAGTAAGTTCCCTTTACAGAACAAATAAATGATACTATATAAAATAATGTAACTGAAACCAAAATGAATCCAATATATTTTTCTTAAATTTCGTGCGTGGATTGATAATTAAGATCTACTGTCCTAGAAAACAGGTTTGAAACAAGATAGAATAATGATATTCGTACCAAATTAATTCAATTTATATACCTTCTAAGCTACCATCAGTAAGGTCTCCATTCCTATAAAACAAGTTTTATACCAGACAGTGTAATAAAAGTGGTACCAAAAATGACATCAGTTTATATATCTTCCAAACTACGATAAGTAAGGTTTCCAATCCTATAAAACAAGGTTAAAAGCAGACAGTATAATAAAAGTGGTACCAAAAAGGACATCAATTTATATATCTTCGAAACTACGATAAGTAAGGTTTCCAATCCTATAAAACAAGGTTAAAAGCAGACAATATAATAAAAGTGGTACCAAAAAGGACATCAATTTATATATCTTCCAAACTACGATAAGTAAGGTTTCCAATCCTATAAAAAAGGTTAAAAGCAGACAGTATAATAAAAGTAGTACCAAAAAGGACATCAATTTATATATCTTCCAAACTTCGATAAGTAAGGTTTCCAATCCTATAAAATAAGGTTAAAAGCAGACGGAATAATGAAACTGGTATTAAAATGAAATCAATTTGTCTCTAAAAAATTACTATAAATAAGTTCTTAAATGCTCTGAAAAAGTTTTAGTCTCGATGTAATGTTAAAACAAGTGTAGAAGAATTGTGTTTCAACAGATTCATAATAGAACGAGTTTGAGGTTGAAAACTTTCGAAAAAAGTGAATTCATTATTTTCAAATTTAATAAATTTCAAAATGATATTTTTCAAGGGATATTTTTATGTATTTTATTTATGTAATGAAAAACATGAATAAAAAAAGAGAGAATATATCCTTATATGTACACAGGCTGCAGAAAAAGAATGATTCATTTTATAGGTTTAATTGCACTGTGTGTTTCACATGTGCACGCACGAGTGTGTGTGTGTGGCTATATGCCTGTGTATATAAGTTACACTACATGTCTAAGGCACTAAATTTCCCGAGGAGTGATGACAGCCCCGTTGTCTTGATTCTATTTCAATCAAAAGAGAGCGAGAGATAGGAGAATGGCACATTTCCTTCTCTTATAAACTTGACACAGCGCCATTTCGTGGGTTTCTTTTCAGACAAGGTGGCGCTCATAGCCACATTTGCATTAACAAGAAATGAAGATATTTTTCTTCACAATCACGAATGTTGAGTGATAAGGACGTTTTTCAATTCTATAAAAGAACTTTCAATCCAGATAAAATTATGAAACTGGCACGAAAATAATGTAAATGTATTTCTCTTGTCTGGTGACTGTAAAGTTAGGTGTTCAATCATATATAACAAGTTTTATAACTAAAAATGAAACTGAATTGATACTATACTGAAAACTGTGTGGAAATGAAGTTAATTTATTTCTCTTCAATATTCAGAGCTCATCTAATAAGTCAGATTTAAAATCTTATAAAATGTTTTACAATACTTCAGTATTTCTCAATCTTTTTTGTTTCATTTTTCAGGGCTCATTCTACCATATTTTTTTTTACTTCAGCGTGCATTTCTAAAATGCTTTTTTTCTTTTATTTTTTATTAAGGGCTCATCCTCCATAATATTTTTTTTTATTCATGGCTCAATCCTATAATATTTTTTTTCTTATTCAGGGCTCATTTCTATATATATTTTTTATACAGGGCTATTTCTATAATATTTTTTTTTATATTCTGGTCTAATTTCAATATTTTTTTTTTAATTAAGGGCTCATTTCTATATATATTTTATTCAGGGCTCGTTTCTATATATATTTTTTTATTCAGGGCTCATTTCTATGTATATTTTTTATACAGGGCTCATTAATATATATATATTTTTTCATGCAGGGCTCATTTCAATATATATTTTTTTACACAGGGTTCATTTCTATATATATCTTTTTTTTATTCAGGGCTCATTTCTATATATATATTTTTTTATTCAGGGCTCATTTTTCTATATATATCTTTTTTATACAGGGCTAATTCTATAATAATATTTTTTATATTCTGGGCAAATTTCTATAATTTTTTTTTATTCAGGACTCATTTCTATATATGTATTTTTTTTTATTCAGGGCTCATTGCTATGTATATTTTTTTTTTATACAGCGCTCATTTCTATATATATATATATATATATATATATATATATATATATATATATGTTTTATTCAGGGCTCATATCAATTGATATTTTTTCTTATTCAGGGCTCATTTCTATATATATATATTTTATTCAGGGCTCATTTCTATATGTATTTTTTTATTCAGGGCTCATAACTATATTTATTTTTTTATTCAGGGATCATTTCTATATATATGTTTTATACAGGGCTCATTTTTATATATATATATATATATATATATATATATTTATACTGGGATCATTTCTAAATATATATTATATTAGTCAGGTCTCATTTCGATATATATATATATACTTTTATTCAGGGCTCATTTCTATATATATTTTGTTTATTCAGGTCTCATTTATATATATCTTTATTTTATACAGGGCTCATTTCTATATATATATTTATTTTATTCAGGGCTCATTTCTATATATTTTTTTTTTTTTATTCAGGGCTAATTAATATATATATTTTTTTTTTTATACAGGGTTCAATTCTATTTAATTTTTTTTTTTTTATTCAGGGCTCATTTCTATATATATTCCTTTTATTCAGGGCTCATTTCTATATATATTCCTTTTATTCAAGGCTCATTTCTATATATATTCCTTTTATTCAGGGCTCATTTCTATATATATTTTTATACAGGGCTCAATTCTATATAAATTCTTTTATTCAGGGCTCATTTCTATATATATATATATTTTATTCAGGGCTAATTTCTATATATATATTTTTTTTTTTATTCAGGGATCATTTCTATATATTTTTTTTCATTCAGGGTTTATTTCTATATACATTTTTTTTATTCAGGCTCATTTCAATATACATTTTTTTATTCAGGGCTCATGTCTATATATTTTTTTTATTCTGGGCTCATTTCTCTATATATATTTTTTATACAGGGTTCAATTCTATATATATATATATTTTTATTCAGGGCTCATTTCTATATATATATTTTTTATACAGGGCTTATTTCTATATATGTATTTTTTTTTTTACAGGGCTCATTTCTATATATATATTTTTTATACAGGGCTATTTCTATAATATTTTTTTTTATATTCTGGTCTAATTTCAATATTTTTTTTTTAATTAAGGGCTCATTTCTATATATATTTTATTCAGGGCTCGTTTCTATATATATTTTTTTATTCAGGGCTCATTTCTATGTATATTTTTTATACAGGGCTCATTATATATATATATTTTTTTTTCATGCAGGGCTCATTTCAATATATATTTTTTTACACAGGGTTCATTTCTATATATATTTTTTTTATTCAGGGCTCATTTCTATATATATTTTTTTTATTCAGGGCTCATTTTCTATATATATCTTTTTTTATACAGGGCTAATTCTATAATAATATTTTTTATATTCTGGGCAAATTTCTATAATTTTTTTTTATTCAGGACTCATTTCTATATATGTATTTTTTTTATTCAGGGCTCATTGCTATGTATATTTTTTATACAGCGCTCATTTCTATATATATATATATATATATATATATATATATATATATATATATATATATATGTTTTATTCAGGGCTCATATCAATTGATATTTTTTCTTATTCAGGGCTCATTTCTATATATATATATTTTATTCAGGGCTCATTTCTATATGTATTTTTTTATTCAGGGCTCATAACTATATTGATTTTTTTTTATTCAGGGATCATTTCTATATATATGTTTTATACAGGGCTCATTTTTATATATATATATATATATATATATATTATTTATACTGGGATCATTTCTAAATATATATTATATTAGTCAGGTCTCATTTCGATATATATATATATACTTTTATTCAGGGCTCATTTCTATATATATTTTGTTTATTCAGGTCTCATTTATATATATCTTTATTTTATACAGGGCTCATTTCTATATATATTTATTTTATTCAGGGCTCATTTCTATATATATTTTTTTTATTCAGGGCTAATTAATATATATATTTTTTTATACAGGGTTCAATTCTATTTAATTTTTTTTTTTTTTATTCAGGGCTCATTTCTATATATATTCCTTTTATTCAGGGCTCATTTCTATATATATTCCTTTTATTCAAGGCTCATTTCTATATATATTCCTTTTATTCAGGGCTCATTTCTATATATATTTTTATACAGGGCTCAATTCTATATAAATTCTTTTATTCAGGGCTCATTTCTATATATATATATATTTTATTCAGGGCTAATTTCTATATATATATATTTTTTTTTTATTCAGGGATCATTTCTATATATTTTTTTTCATTCAGGGTTTATTTCTATATACATTTTTTTTATTCAGGCTCATTTCAATATACATTTTTTTTATTCAGGGCTCATGTCTATATATTTTTTTTATTCTGGGCTCATTTCTCTATATATATTTTTTATACAGGGTTCAATTCTATATATATATATTTTTTATTCAGGGCTCATTTCTATATATATATTTTTATACAGGGCTTATTTCTATATATGTATTTTTTTTTTTACAGGGCTCATTTCTATATATATATTTTTTATATTCTGGGCAAATGTTTATATATTTTTTTTATTCAGGGCTCATTACTATATTTTTTTTTTATACAAGTTTTCTTTCTATATATATTATTTTATTCAGTGTTCATTTCTATATATATTTTTTTTATTCAGGGCTCATTTCTGTATATATTTTTTTATTCAGGGCACATTTTTATATATATATTTTTTATTCAGGGCTCATTTCTATATATATATATATATATATATTTTATACAAGCTTCATTTTCATATATATTTTTTTATTCAGGGCTCATTTCTATGTATTTTTTAATTCAGGGCTCATTTCTATATATTTTTTTTTTATTCAGGGCTCATTTCTATATTTATATATTTTTTATTCAGGGCTTATTTCCATATATATTTTTTTTTATTTAGGGCTAATTTCTATATATTTTTTTTATACGGGGTTCAATTCTACATATCTTTTTTTTATTCAGGGCTCATTTTTATATATATATATTTTTTTTTTATACAGTGCTCTTTTCTATATATTTTTTTATACAGGGCTCATTTCTATATATATCTTTTTTTTATTCAGGGCTCATTTCTATATATATATATATTTTTATACAGGGCTCATTTCTCTATATATATTTTTTATAGAGACCTCATTTCTATATATATATATTTTATTCTGGGCTCATTTCTATATATATATTTTTTATACAGGGCTCATTTCTATATATATTTTTTTATTCAGGGCTCCTGTCTATATGTATATTTTTTTCAGGGCTCCTGTCTATATGTATATTTTTTTCAGGGCTCATTTCTATACATATACTTTTTATTTAGGGCTCATTTCTATATGTATTTCCTTTATTCAGGGCTCCTGTCCATATATATATACTTTTTATTTAGGGCTCATTTCTATATATATTTTTTTATTCAGAGCTCATTTCTATATATATTTTTTTATTCAGAGCTCATTTCTATATATATTTTTTTATTCAGGGCTCATTTTTATATACATTTTTTTTATTCAGGGCTCATGTCTATATATATATTTTTTTATTATACAAGGTTCATTTCCATATATATTTTATATTCAGAGCTCATTTCTATATATTTTTTTGTTCAAGGCTCATTTCTATATATATTTTTTAATTCAGGGCTCATTTCTATATATATTTTATTTTTTTTATTCAGGACTCATTTCTTTTATATATATTTTTTTATTGAGAGCTCATATCTAGATATATTTTTTATTCAGAGCTAATTATTATATATATTTTTTAATAGAGGGTTCAATTCTGTATATATTTTTTTTATTCAGGTCCCATTTCTATATATATTTTTAATTAGGGCTCATTTCTATATATATTTTTTTATTTGGGTCTCATTTCTATATATATATTTTTTATTTTTTTATTCACGGCTCATTTCTATATATATATATTTTTATTCACGGCTCATTTCTATATATATTTTTTATTTAAGGCTCATTTCTATATATAATTTTTTTATTTTGGGCTCATTTCTATATATATTTTTTTATACCGGGCTCATTTCTATATATATCTTTTTTTTATTCACGGCTCATTTCTATATATATATATTTTTTATACAGGGCTCATTTCTATATATATATATTTATACATGGCTCATTTATTTATTTATATATATATATTTTTATACAGGGCTCATTTCTGTACATATATTTTTTTATAGGGCTCATTTCTCTATATATATATATATATATTATTCAGGGCTCATTTCTATATATATATTTTTTTTATTCAGAGCTCATTTCCATATATATATATTTTATTCAGGGCTAATTTCTATATTTTTTTTTTTTCTTTACAGGGTTCTATTCTACATATCTTTTTATTCAGGGCTCATTTCAATATATATATATTTTATACAGGGCTCATTTCTATATATACATATTTTTATACAGGGCTCATTTCTATATATATATATATTTATACAGGGCTCATTTCTATATATATATTTTTTATACAGGGCTCATTTATATATATATATATATATTTTATTCAGGGCTCATTTCTATGTATATATATTTTTATGCAGGGCTCATTTCTATATGTATTTTTTTATTCAGGGCTCCTGTCTATATGTATATTTATTTTCAGGGCTCATTTCTATATATATACTTTTTATTTAGGGCTCATTTCTATATATATATTGTCTTTTATTCAGGGCTCATTTACTATATATATTTTTCTTTATTCAGGGCTCATTTCTATATATATTTTTTTCATTCAGGGCGTATTTCTATATATATATATATATATATATATATATATATATATATATATATATATATTTTTATTTTGGGCTCATTTCTATATATATATTTTTATTTTGGGCTCATTTCTATATATATATTTTTATATAGGGCTCATTTCTATATATATATTTTTTTATTCAGAGCTCATTTCCATATATATATATTTTTATTCAGGGCTAATTTCTATATATTTTTTTTCTTTACAGGGTTCTATTCTACATATCTTTTTTATTCAGGGCTCATTTCAATATATATATATTTTATACAGGGCTCATTTCTATATATACATATTTTTATACAGGGCTCATTTCTATATATATATATATTTATACAGGGCTCATTTCTATATATATATTTTTTATACAGGGCTCATTTATATATATATATATATATATATTATTCAGGGCTCATTTCTATGTATATATTTTTTATGCTGGGCTCATTTCTATATGTATTTTTTTATTCAGGGCTCCTGTCTATATATATTTTTCTTTATTCAGGGCTCATTTCTATATATATTTTTCATTCAGGGCGTATTTCTATATATATATATTTATATATATATATATATATATATTTTATTTTGGGCTCATTTCTATATATATATTTTTATATAGGGCTCATTTCTATATATATTTTTTAATTCAGGGCTCATTTCTATATATATTTTATTTTTTTATTCAGGACTCATTTCTTTATATATATATTTTTTATTGAGAGCTCATATCTAGATATATTTTTTTATTCAGAGCTAATTATTATATATATTTTTTAATAGAGGGTTCAATTCTGTATATATTTTTTTTATTCAGGTCTCATTTCTATATATATTTTTAATTAGGGCTCATTTCTATATATATTTTTTATTTGGGTCTCATTTCTATATATATATTTTTTATTTTTTTATTCACGGCTCATTTCTATATATATATATTTTTATTCACGGCTCATTTCTATATATATATTTTTTTATTCACGGCTCATTTCTATATATATTTTTTATTTAAGGCTCATAACTATATATATTTTTTTTATTTTGGGCTCATTTCTATATATATTTTTTTATACCGGGCTCATTTCTATATATATCTTTTTTTTATTCACGGCTCATTTCTATATATATATATTTTTTATACAGGGCTCATTTCTATATATATATATTTATACATGGCTCATTTATTTATTTATATATATATATTTTTATACAGGGCTCATTTCTGTACATATATTTTTTATACAGGGCTCATTTCTCTCTATATATATATATTATTCAGGGCTCATTTCTATATATATATTTTTTTATTCAGAGCTCATTTCCATATATATATATTTTTATTCAGGGCTAATTTCTATATATTTTTTTTCTTTACAGGGTTCTATTCTACATATCTTTTTTATTCAGGGCTCATTTCAATATATATATATTTTATACAGGGCTCATTTCTATATATACATATTTTTATACAGGGCTCATTTCTATATATATATATATATTTATACAGGGCTCATTTCTATATATATATTTTTTATACAGGGCTCATTTATATATATATATATATATTTTATTCAGGGCTCATTTCTATGTATATATTTTTTATGCAGGGCTCATTTCTATATGTATTTTTTTATTCAGGGCTCCTGTCTATATGTATATTTATTTTCAGGGCTCATTTCTATATATATACTTTTTATTTAGGGCTCATTTCTATATATATATTGTCTTTTATTCAGGGCTCATTTACTATATATATTTTTCTTTATTCAGGGCTCATTTCTGTATATATTTTTCTTTATTCAGGGCTCATTTCTATATATATTTTTCATTCAGGGCGTATTTCTATATATATATATATATATATATATATATATATATTTATTTTGGGCTCATTTCTATATATATATTTTTATATAGGGCTCATTTCTATATATATCTTTTTTTTTATTCAGTGCTCATTTCTATATATATTTTTATACAGGGCTCATTTCTATACATATATATATATATTTTTTATACAGGGCTCATTTCTATATATATATATTTTATACAGGGCTCATTTCTATATGTATTTTTCTTTATTCCGGGCTCCTGTCTATATATATATATATATATATATATATATATATATTATTCAGGGCTCATTTCTATATATATACTTTTTATTCACAGCTCATTTCTATATATATTTTTTTTATTCAGGGCTCATTTTTATATACATTTTTTTTATTCAGGGCTCATGTCTATATATATATATATATATATATATTTTATACAAGTTTCATTTCCATATATATTTTTTATTCAGGGCTCATTTCTATATATTTTCTTATTCAATGCTCATTTCTATATATATTTTTTAATTCAGGGCTCATTTCTATATATATTTTATTTTTTTATTCAGGACACATTTCTTTATATATATTTTTTTATTCAGAGCTCATATCTAGATATATTTTTTTATTCAGAGCTAATTATTATATATATATTTTTTATAGAGGGTTCAATTCTGTATATATTTTTTTTATTCAGGTCTCATTTCTATATATATTTTTTTATTTAGGGCTCATTTCTATATATATATTTTTCTTCGGGTCTCATTTCTATATATATTTTATTTATACAGGGCTCATTTCTATATATATTTTTTTTTTATTCACGGCTCATTCCTATATATATATATATATATATATATATATTTTATACAGGGCCCATTTCTCTATATATATATTTATACAGGGCTCATTTCTTTATTTATATATATTTTTTTTTATACAGGGCTCATTTCTATATATATATAATTTTTATACACTGCTCATTTCTATATATATGTATATTTTATTCAGCGCCCATTTCTATATATATATATATATTTTTATACAGGTCTCATTTCTATGTGTATTTTCTTTATTTAGGGCTCCTGTCTATATGTATATTTTTTTTTTATTCAGGGCTCATTTATGTATATATACTTTTTATTTAGGGCTCATTTCTATATATATATTGTTTTTTTATTCAGGGCTCAATTCTCTATATTATTTTTTTATTCAGGGCTCATTTCTATAAATATTTTTTTTTTTTATTCAGGGCTTATTTCTATACATATTTTTTTTTATACAGGGCTCATTTCTATATATATCTTTTTTTTTATACAGGACTCATTTTTATATATATATATTTTTATTCAGGGCTCATTCCTATATATATATCTTTTATACGGGGCTCATTTCTATATATATATATATATATATATTTTATACAGGGCTCATTTATATATATACATTTTTTTTTTAATCAGGGCTCATTTCTATATATATTTTTTTTATTCAAGGCCCATTTCTATTTATATTTTTTTATACAGGGCTTAATCTCTAATATATATTTTTTTATATTCTGGGCTAATTTCTATAATTTTTTTTTTATTCAGGGCTCATTTCTATATATATATATATTTTTATACAGGGCTAATTTTATAATATTTTTTTATATTCTGGTCTAATTTCTATAATACATATTTTTTTTTTATACAGTGCTCATTTCTGTAATATTTTTTTTTTATTTAGGGTTCATTTCTCTATTTTTTTTTATCCTGGGCTTATTTTTCTCTCTCTATATATATATTTATACAGGTCTCATTTCTATAATATTTTTTTTAATCAGGGCTTATTCTATAATATTTTTTTTATTATTCTTGGCTTATTCCTATAATAATTGAAAGTACAGGGCCCCCTTTAAATTATAAAACAGAAAAAAATAGTTATGAAATAGGAAAATAATAAAGCAGTTACTTTTTTTGCATTCTATATTTTAGGGGTACATTTATCATTAAAAGTGTTTACAAAAAATCTGCTATTTTCTATTATAATGATTGATTTAAATCAAGAAAGGCAAAAAGGAAAGGATTATCCACTCCCTAAAGTTTAGGAAATTTAGCATCAGTTCTAAATATCAAATCATAAACACTTGACGGAGACATGAAAGCAATATGTTTTTTTGTAAAGATTTTTAAATATAAAAATAATTAATAAATCACTCTTCTTTTAACAGGGTGCACATGGCAATCATTCATGATGCATTATTGCAACCAGGAGCATCTACTGAGAAAATATGCAAAGGATTTTTTTTCAAGCATTACGCCCCGAGCAAGGCGTGAAGCCACTAGGATGCAGGGGGTTTCAGAAGATTTGGAGCGAGAGCAGACAGGAGTGATAGAAGAAAGGATGAGGAGAAGGATAGTGGATAGATCAAGGTAACTGGAGGTGTCGATTGACATTACATTTGAATTTGTTGGAGATTATAGCTCTCAGGGAAACAGTAATAGGGAAGGGTGTTCCACAGGCGAGAGGTGCGAGGTATAAAGCTATTGGAGTAGAAGAGACGGCTACATTTAAATGTTTCTACGGTGTAAGTGTGGGAGCGGGATGCCAGCCTTGTAGGGGGCTTGAATTCATGGAGTCTGGGAAACGCCTCAAAAACTAAACTACTCTCTATTAATCACCATAGAGATCCTTCCCTAAACCCCATTACAATGTCTGATAGTCAACTTCTTGAGAGCAACTCCCTGCATCTGCTCGGTCTCACGTTGACTGCTGACCTGAGATGGAACAAATACATTCAATTGCTTCTTCCACCGCGAGGAATGTTGGCTCTCTGTGCCGCGCCAGGAAATTTTTAGTAAAAGAAACCCTGTATAATAATAAAATAAATATACTTCCCTTCAAAATTACAAGATTATATTTCAGCGTGGTCACTAGTTTTAGCTGCTGTTTTCTTTTTCTTACAAATATACAACCGTTCTTGTTATGATGACAAACTACATCCGGCAGCAAGGATTCTGTTTTGAGGAGCGTCCAACCAAATCTTAATTTCTGACTTGGGTTAAGCACCTGTTAGTGTTCTAGCTGTGTGCAAATAGTTAACACCTAAACTGGTGTCAAAACATGAATTATGAAAATAGATTTTTATAGTAAAATCCCAGCAATAAGTTCCTTAATGAAAAAAAAAATGCCAACAGTACATTTTTTTTTTTTAAAAATACATTTTTTTAAATGAATTTACTAATACACCCTAGAAAATTAATTTCAAACTTTTACTGTTTCACATGGAACCTATTTAATTTCGTTTGCATGGAACAGGCAGTTAGTCATATAATCACATTTTAAATTATGCCAATTATTTGGGGGGAAGCCCTGTATATCTGTGAATATATTTTACTTTCTTTATATATATATATATATATATATATATATATATATATATATAAGATACTAAAAAATATGTATTTAATATATATATATGCATATAGATAGATAGATAGATAGATAGATAGATAAACCTAGTGAGCCAGGCAAACCTACCCAAGTTTCAACTAAATAGATCGTCAGGGAAAGCCGGCATTCCCTGACGATCTGTTTTGGTGAAACCTAGGTAGGTTTGTCTGGCTCACTAGGTTTATCTAGGTCTGCTCTACGGTTGTATTGAGCTCTTTTGTTAGTTAGTTGTTTACTCGTGTCGGGGTTTTTTCTTTGGGCTTCAAACCTGTATCTGTGCGATTTTTTTTGACAGACTTTCATGTTTCCAGCTCTTTCTTTTTTAAACCTTTTTTCCCCTCGAGATTGATTTGATTATTGGCAAATCAAAAATTCGAGGGTTTTCAAAAACAATATAGTTATCTATCTATCTATCTATCTATCTATCTATCTATCTATCTATATCTATATATATATATATATATATATATATATATATATATAAAGAAATTTAATATATATATATAAATAAATAAGTAAAACCTATAAAGATATATGAAATATATATGAAGAAAGATATATAAAATATATATAAATAAATAAAAATATATATAAATAAAGTAATTATATATATATATATATATATAAAGAAACTAAAATATATATATTTAAAACTCGCTTGAAGATGAAACAGAACTAATGCTTTTAATTGACCATCTTCCTCGGTAACACCTTGCATCTTAGTGGCTTTATCACCTACCTGACGTTGGGGAATGGATCTTTTTGTATCCGGTTCTTTTATTATCCTTACTTCTCATTCTTTGTTAGTTTCTTTCTCTCTGTTAACTCTCTTCTCTCGTATCACTTTGCGTCTTAGTGGCTTTATCACCTACCTGTGGTGGGTACTGATTAAAAAACTTATTACCCTTTCAAATACTTTTGTGTATGGATATAACAAAATTAGTAAACACGAAACAAAAAAACTGTCAGGGATACGTTTTTTCAACAGGATAGTTGTGTTAGGATTAAAATTTTCGTATCCCTTGAGATAATGTTCAATATCAAAAAAATCAGATCGATTACAACGAGTAAACATACCATTTAACATAGATATCATAGTCTTTTAATATACAGAGTGTCCCCCAAAATGAGAATCTACCATGAAGATGGATCAGGCGTACCAGTGATAATGACAATATGCTGTTGAAATGACAACCACGTTCACCTGACGTTACACCTTGTGATTTTTCTATGAGAGTATGTGAAAAGCCATGTCTATATCCCCACTCTTCCTACAAGGGAAGACTAACTTAAGCCAAGAATCGTTGAAGAGCTGAAGAATGTTATGCAAGACATGCTACCATCTTGACTTGTTTGCTTGTTTGTTTAATGGCATATCGATTCCTTATGGGTCATTTAATGCCGAATTAAATTACAGTAAAAATTACCAAACTTCTGAACAGAAATATGATGATAACAAATTTTCAACCAGGAAGTATCTCTAATAAATTGTTTCTATTCTCTGACTGAAAAGAAAATAAGCAGAAAAGGTTTCTAAAGATTATCTGCCTTTATAGAACCGGTTGCTGGAAATTTATGATGCCCTTACTAGTCCAGGCTGAGAGGTTCCTCCATGATGGAACAAAGGAATATGTTGGAGTGTTAAATCAAAGTAGAGAAATGTAATCCAGTCACATAAAAATATCGAAAGTTGCTTAAATGAAACTAAGAAAAGTATTAAGAGACAGGAAAAGTTCGTTGGAAAAACTGAAGATTATACTGAACTGCTATGTAATATTCAATCTCTCATACAGGCAATTTCTTCTTCAACGACGAAGAAGAGATGTTATGAGACAGAGATGTGTTTTTTTTTTTTCTAACGAATACTGATAGTTCTATTACCAATAAGCAGGTAAGCTAATTACCTTGAGTTCCTTGATAAGATCCAAAGAAGAATCAGTGATATTATTGGTCATGATCTCACAGTCACTTTCTTACCTGCGAAAGGCCGACTCTCTGTGCCTTTTTTATACTTTCATGGTCTTTGTTCAGACGATCTCTTCGCCATGGTATATAGACTTTTTGAATTTAGCGCAAGACTAGAGTGGCGTCGAGATCTCAACGATTGACAGTTGAACTGGCTCGTTGTAACCCTAAGTTCCATGCTAACAGTTACTTTTCTCGCAATTCCCGCTTGTGAAAATCCATGCTTCCCAGTCAACTGTAATCCGCAACAATTTAAATGCAATGTCAATTGTCATCTTCCACGGTCCCTGTCATTATTCCTTCCGCTTCTCGCCTATTAATAATGTTTCTGTTTCTAATTCTTGCACAACATTTAATCCCTTGTGTCCTAGTGTTATAGTGGAACACACCTATTCTATAGTTAATAGACTCTCCCACCTATAATTAGGAGTAGTAAGAGTAATGTGGGAGTCGCTCAGTGGGTCGGTCTGGGTTCAGTCTGAAGTCGGACGACCGGCTGATCGGTTGAACTCTCTGCCTTCGGGCGGGGAGGAACCCGAACGCGCCTACGCCGAAGGGCGGAGTCTCTTTCGGGGAGGTAAACCGACCCTGAACCCGTTTATACGGGTTCAAAGGGCATATTTTTTGGCCGAGCCCACGGGCTCGAAGATCCCACGTTAAACCGGCCTTGTGCCACATGCTGCCCTCGTGGTGGGGTGACTAAATACCGTCGCTCAGTGGGTCAGTCAGTCGATGCCGGACGACCGTTAGTCGGATACTAAAGTATCAGCGACCACAACTAGATTTCTCTTACTACTCCTATTTATTATAGGTGAGAGAATCTATTAACTATAGAATAGGTGTGTTCCACTGTAACAAACCCTGGACGAGGGATCACTCGGCTCGTCCATCGATGAAGAGCGTAGCCAGCCGCGAGAACTGATGCGAATTGCAGAACTCAGTGAACATCGACTTACTGACCCACTGAACGAGACGTGAACATGAGACGTGAAGTGCCAGAGATATGGCCCCGAACAAGGAATGCCAAAACTAATACAGACGGAAGATAAAAAATATAGGAAGGGAGATGAAAGAGAAAGATGTCTTCTAGAAACTAAGTAAAAAATAGACATTATAAAATTATCTTTAGGAATAAAAATTAAAAAAAAATTTGAAACGCTATGCAATAACTAACGTGTATGATAGTGAATTCTGAACAATGAATATCTGAAGAGACTATAAGTGATAGATGTGTTTTTTGACCGTGGAATGATAAGAATAACATCGACTGAATATGTGAGCAATAAGGAAGACTTGAATAAAATAGGAAAGACTTACTATAAGAAATCGATAACTAAATCGTAAATATTTTATTACAGCGAATGCAGGACAATTTATTCAAATACAAATGCTCCGAATACACTTAACACCTAATGTGAGTCACGAGATTTTTTTTAAAAGAACAACACGGAAAATGCAAAGAGTTAAGAGGATACAAAATACAGTTGGCTTTACTAAGGAGCAGAGTGGGGAAATTAAATTTTATTATTTAACATACAAAATACTGGCACAGTTTTAAAAACAATTTAATGATTAAAAAAGCAAATACTTATTTAATAGAAATGCAATATTTTTTTATGCATATCTTTTAAGTTTTTATATATACAAGTATCCAGTTTCCAACTCGCCCTGGGATTGAGAGACTATAAATAAATCACAAAGCCAAACTCTTCAGAAAGTTGTAATTTGACTCCAGAAAAAATATTTACTCATAGCCAGTTGCATGTTGCATGCTCAAGAGTTTGAAATTCAAAGGATTTATTATTCGCTGTTTAAAAGGAAAAAAAAGAAATTTTCATAAAAAAATATTGTTTACCATGAAGTCCTATAAAATTAAATTCAATTAAATAAATTTTTATGGTCTGACGCCCCTTCTGTTT
Source organism: Acanthosepion pharaonis (assembly GCA_903632075.3). Taxonomy (NCBI): domain Eukaryota; kingdom Metazoa; phylum Mollusca; class Cephalopoda; order Sepiida; family Sepiidae; genus Acanthosepion; species Acanthosepion pharaonis. The sequence continues at coordinate 3,247,710 of CAHIKZ030001979.1, forward strand.
GCCTCGGGGTTCTTGATAGGCTCCAGAAGCGGATATGCAATATGGTTGGCCCTGCTCTGGCGTCTCGTCTACAGTCACTTTCTCTGTCGCCTCCCTCTGTCTGTTCTACAAATACTTTCATGGAAATTGCTCCGAGGAGCTGCATTCGCTAGTTCCCAGACGTCAGGAGTTCCAGCGCCCTACGAGGCTGGCATCCCGCTCTCACCCCATCACTGTCGAAACTCCTAAATGTAGCCGTGTCTTCTACTCTTCTAATAGCTTCATGTCTCACACCTCTCGCCTGTGGAACTCCCTTCCCTTCTCCTGTTCCCCTGTGAGCTATAATCTCCAGCTATTCAAGTGTAATGTCAATCGACATCTCCAGTCGCCTTAATCTATCCACTACCCTCATCCTTTCTTCTATCACTCCTATCTGATCTTGCTATTTCTTGTAACCCCTTGCATCCGAGTGGCTTCCCGCCTTGTTTGGGGTGAAACGCTTAAAAAAAAAAAAAGCCGGAAAGTGGGGATTTGTCGAAGTATTTTTCTAAACAAATCAGCTCATTCAAATTTCATCGATTGTTTTATGAAATTGAATGAAACGTAGAGTTTGTAAAGCATGACAAAAATGTCAACGATAATGTCAACAACAGTAAATACTGTGACAATTCCAACAGGCTACAGCTTCATGTTTCCCAGTCAACTTCAACCGGTCAGCCGGTCGCCCGACTTCAGATTGAACTCAGACCGACCCACTGAGCGACTCCCACGTTACTCTTCAGCATATTGCAAAACAATTCTAGTATGACAAAATAAGTAAATATAAACATCTTGGAATTGACATTGAAAAAAAAATAGGTATCCTTAAATCTAATCTTCTACCTGTACTAACTGCAACCCTGAGTAGGATAAAAGAAGACAGAAAAGAACATTAAGAAAACCCCGGGTCACCCTCATTTACAAGTGATTTATAAATTGTCGACTGTGTGGAAATTCTCATTTGCACAAGGGTGTATTATAAATGTAAAGAAAATATAAACACTCTGCATGTTCCAAGAGAAAGCATAGATTTCCTGCTTGTCGTACCATAGGTCTCGGAAAATATAGATCATTATTTGATAATAATAATTTGATGAGCCGGGGTCACGATCCGTCTTGGACTCAAATTATGTGAGTGTCACAGATGCAGATGCGGAGCTTCCATAAAATTCTATAATATTAAATTAAATTAAAGAAATTATTAAACTATTATTTTTTGTCAAAGTATTTTTCCAAACAAATCAATTTATTCAAATTTCATCGATGGGTGTGTGAAATTGAACGAAACGTAGAATTTGTAAATATTGACAAAAATGTCAGCGCTAACTAAATATTGTGAGAATTTCAACACGGGTCAGCGTGTTGCAAAAAGATTCAACGAGTTGAAATTTCCAAAAAAAAGAATTTAACACTCTCAATGCATTTTGGAAGCAACAGAGACAGGGGTAACAGCGAGTAAGTTAAACAAAGAAAACGAGCATTGTAGTTGTCTAAATAATAGAACAATAAAAGAAAAGACGTTGTGGAGATCCATGATCGCCGATCTCGAGAAAGAATATGGCACAGAAAAGAAAACGCTGAAGTATGTTTTTAATTTTGCGATCAAAAATAAATAAAAAAAAACTTTCTTAATACTGAACTTTGCAAAATACAAGGCTCAAGAGGTACTCAAGACAGATGCTTACTGATTTAGATATGGGATATGAACGTAGGAAGTGAAGATTATGAGAATATAGAGGATAGATAATGATTGACTCTAGATATAAAGCTGTTAATATTGTTCTTGTCGTCAGGTGGGGGGGTACCCACGTAGAAATGTTTTGCATAACGTTTCTGAGAACAAGATTTCGGAGTGGGACTCCATTCTTACCAAGCGAGTATTTAGGGAATAAAAATAGACCCTGTGGCGGGTCATGATTGCAAAGGTCAGGGTTGATAGCACTAAACAATGAAGCTCGTCTGAACGTTTGTCATGGAATTAACAATAAAGAAGAGATAGATTTTGGACGCTGTAAAAAAGGAGCTGGAAGGGGAAGATTGTGAAGCGACAGGACTGATATAGCAGCAATACGAAATGGCTGTTCCGATCTGACTCTTGCAAAGATACGACATGGCAGAGGGTTTAATTTCTGGAGCATTTCAAGGAACACACCAAATGTAGAACGCAATGAATAAAGAAAAAAACTGATGACAAGAGCTTCATCCCAAGAATTTCTACTTTGAAGATCAAACCCTTGCAGGATGCTTTCCCGATCACTACGAACTTGACATCTTCAAGTCTAGATTTAACCGTTATCATTCCCACATAACCTTATGAACTGCACTTATTACTTTTCCCTGCGTTCGTACATCGCCACACAGTAACATTCTAGCTTGAGTGGCTCTTGGGCCTTATATTTGCGCCAGAGTCGTCTCTGATGGTTCGGACACGAAGCTCGACGCCCGGAGGGAGAGCTCATCCGCGGTGTGCTTCTCCTTCTTTCTCTTCCTGGCTGGTCGAAAAACGTGTCGGTGGGCAGCTGAGGACGTGGGCTAGCTCGATCAAGGATGACCTAGCGGTACTATCGGGTCCACAAGTAGTTGGTCTTCGACGATGGAATCGCGATGGGCTCGCCATTTCGTGTGACCTGGCTCAGGATCGGCGAGCGTGGGCAGCGATGGTCCGTGATGTTGTGCTTGCTCGGGAGGAAGCCGGTTCAACCCGACCAGGGTGAAAACCGATAAAAGTCAAGTTTTGGGCCGAAAAGAAGCGAAGCATTTTTGAAAAGGAAAGAAGGATTAAGTATTTCAAAAAATAGAAAAAGTTAAATATATTAGGCTCAGAATTTAATTATAGCAAAAAGAAAATGAAATAATTAAAAATATAAAAAGAGAAAAACTACAGTAGGTGACAATTCAATTTAATAATAATAATAATAATAATAATAATAATAATAATAAAACAGAGCAAAGACAAATGCAACCGACCAGATACAGAAACAATGGCAAGATAAACCGCTTCATGGCTAATACTCTGCCCGTACCAAACAAGATGACGTAGACAAAACCCGTACCCATCAGTGGCTACGTAGTGCAGGGTTGAAAGCTGAAACTGAAGGTTTTATCCTTGGTACAATGGAGCAATGTTTGTTAACTAGAAGTTACCAAGCTCATATACTAAAATATTGTGTTAGCCTAAAATGCAGATTCTGTGATAAATACCCAGAAATGATTGATCATCTTGTATCAGGTTGCACGATATTGGCACCCACTGAATATAAAACCCGACATGACAGAGTGGGCCAATATCTGCACTGAAATATCTGCAACTTCTACGGGAAGGAAACTGAAAGAAACTGGTATGAACACCACCCAGACCCGGTTACGGAGATAGGACCTGTTACAATTCTATGGGACTGCACAATACACACTGACAGAACAATCAAAGCCAACCGGCCAGACATTGTTATTAAAGACCACAAACAAAAAAACCGCCTCCTTATTGATATGGCAGTCCCTGCAGAGTGCAATGTATCTTTGAAGATATTCACAAAGCTGTCAAAATTCAAGGACATTGAAATAGAAATCTCAAAAATGTGGCTCATGGGAACATCAACAATCCCTGTTGTAGTTGGAGCCCTCGGATTGGTTGGAAAGATTCCAATTGATTCTAATTGAAAGGATTCCTGGTAGCCCATGCCTTCAAGAAATACAATAAAAATGTTCTCACAAATACAACCCACACATTACGAAGGGCTTTATCTATGTAAAATTTGTTGTTTTTTTTTTGTTTTTTGTTTTTTTTTCAGTGGAAAGTTCCATGATGCCATTTCTAACCGTATGTCTCTGGGCGGGACCCGAAAAGAAATGTGTACACACCAGAAATCAAAGGATATAAAAACAATGATAATAATAAAGATACAATTAGAATGAAGCTAACCGGTTATCGCTCCTCAATCATTGGAACTCGATCGATGAAATGCGAAATTATTGTGCACAACTTCTAAAAAGGAAACCCGAAAAAGAAATCATAATACAAATAATAGAAAAGATACTTTGGTTTGGTTTGGTTTGATTCGGTTTGGGGTTTTTTATGGCATATCAACCTCAATGAGTCCTTTAATACCGACAACTTTTTTTTTTCTGGTAATATTTTTGTTTTGTCAAAAATCTATTTCTGGTAACATTTTTCCTTCAAAATTGTATAGCTGATAATATTATTTTCAAAAACGTATTGCTGGTAATAGTTTTTTTTTCCTTTAAAAATTTAATTCTCGTAATTATTTTTTTACAAAGTATTTCTGGTATCAAAACATATTTTTACACTTTCATAATGCTTTTTACCTCAGTTTCAGGGTTAACTATTTGTCTATAGCTGGGATCCTAACAGGTGCTACCACCCCGGGTCAGGGTGGACCTGGGAACACCAGCAATTAAGAGGTGGTTCCACGCTCATCAAAAGCTCCTGATCAGAGGTCTTGCTGCTGGATGTAGTTTATCGTCTTACCCAAGATGCGGATGTAGTTTATCGTCATACCGAGGACGGAGGAAAGATACAAGCAGAATGAAAGTAATCGTTATCACTCCTTACTCATCAAAACTCGATCGAGAAATGTACATTTTTGTGTAGAACTGAATAAAACAGAAACGTGAAAACAAAAAGAAAAAAAAATACAGAAGTATTCATGATATTTGTTAAAAATCCTGGCAGCAATTTTCATTAAATAAAGACAATTTTCTTCTTTATATAAACAGAATGTACGGTGGTTAGGACTGGATGTGATTTGCTTATAAATATATACCCCCTATTTACATTATTCGGAGTATTGTCCTCATCTCTGTCGCCATATTTATTACAACGTTTCGGCCGTTGTACGCTCCGGCCTTATTCAGATGTCGAACTGAACACTTTATAGAGAGATACTGAAAATATGCCCTTATTAATATATTATTTTCTTTTCCATTTTTATGGTTTAGTCGATTATGCGATTTTTTTTTGTTCTCTTCGATCGAGTTATAATAAGTGAGGAGCGACAACCGGTTAGCTGATTCTGTTTTTCTCTTTTATTATGTTCTTTTTTTTTGTAATTTTGCATTACCAACTACCACAATTGTTTTCTCATTATTTGCTATAAACAAAAGTCACCCAGAAAGGACCCCGAAGGGCTTTAGCCATTTAAAGAATATAAAAAACAATGATAATAATAAAGATACAATTAGAATGAAGCTAACCGGTTATCGCTCCTCAGTCATTGGAACTCGATCGAAGAAATGCGAAATTGTTGTGCACAACTCCTAAAAAGGAAACCCGAAAAAGAAATCATAATACTAACAATAGGAAATATATCTTTGGTTTGGTTTGACGATATATCAACCTCAATGGGTCATTTAATGCCGACAACTTTTTTTTCATTCTAATAATAAAGGTGGTTTGAATATTGAAGGACCCTGAAGTCGACTAAAATGGCGCTAAAAGAAGAGAAAACATTTTCCACGGGCCCGTTTTTTCGAAGCAATTTGTGTTTATTTTTAATACTGCTGCCGCTGAGGTTTAAAAAAAATTATATATAATTATTACGTCCTTTTTGGGGGGGGGTGGGAGGTCTATTTATTGACTTCAGTTTCTATTCTCCAATATTTATCATTTTTGCAAGCGGACCTAATCGAAACAACACGTGTGTGAGCAGATTTTCTTAAGCTAAAATCATTAGGCACACATCTGTTAGATCTTTTTTTATTTATTTGCTTTTATATATTTCGTATGTTCTGAAAGGAGGTTATTTTAAACTTGCTTTTATGTGCCTACAATCATGACTGCTGAAATAATTTTTGAATTAATCAACACAGGCCACCAATTACGATATTTTTAAATGAATCTATTTTTTTTTTTAAATTTAGTTTCCCTTTGCTTCTCCGTTTTTTGGGTTTTTTTTTATAAGTTTGCTACTCGATAAATTGAAGCCCTGCCTGCCGTTGTTTGCAAAAAGAACCAACAAAGAAAGAAAATAAATAATAATTCTGAGCAGTCTTATGTTCATTTGCTATTTTCAAATCAGTCAACATATTCGCTTTCAAAATTTTCCAGGACATTTTTTCTCCGTTTTTCTTTTACTTGAAACTATTTTCATCCTCTTTTTTCTCACTTTGTTTATCTCTATTGTCTCTCTTTCTTTTTTCCCTATATGTCTTAACACATAAAATGAAAAAAAATAAAAATAAAGATACGTGGAACTGAATGCAGCCCTCAATAGGAACTGTCATTTATAAAATCGAAAATAAAGCTTTTGAAAAAAAAATAACATATTTTAAAACAGATTGATTAAGTTCTTGATTACAGGCTTTTATCTCTTCTTTGCCTCATTATTTTAGATTCAGTTATTGGTTTTGTTCATTTATTTCTTTTATTCAGGGTAGGTAGCCATTTTATTGTTAACCCTCAACTTTCTCATCTGAAGCACATAGACTTTTTGAACTGTCTTCCTTGAACTTAAACCCCTTAAAATATTTCAGTTTAAACAGAAACAAATTCTTAAGAATATCTCTTCATATATAATTGTGTGCTTGCAAATATTTATCTTTATATACACTAGCATATTGGAAGAATAATATAATTTCTTTTAGACTCAAGAAATATAAAGTTAGACTCAAAGAAGCTACTTCCTTTTAGACTCAAGGAAGATAAATATATAAAGTTAACTCAAAGATGTTATTTCGCTTAGCCTCAAGGAAGACAAAGTTAGACTCACAGAAGTTAATTCCTTTTAGACTCAAGGTGTATTACGTTAGACTCAAAGAAGTTAATTCCTTTTATACTTTAGGAATATAACGTTAGACTCAAACAAGATAATTCATTTTAGACTCAAGGTGTATAAGGTCAGGCAAAAAGAAGAAAATTCTTTTTAGCTGCAAGGAATATAAAGTTAGATTCAGGAAAGCTAATTCATTTTAGACTCAAGGAAGATAACGTTAGACTCAAAGAAGTTAATTTCTTTTAGACTCAAGGAATAAAAGGTTACTCAAACCAGTTAATTCCTTTTAGACTCAAGGTTTATAACGTTAAACTCAAAGAAGTTAATTCCTTTTAGACTCAGGAAATATAATGTTAGACAAAAAAGAAGATAATTCATTTTAGCTTCAAGGAATATAAAGTTAGACTCAGAAAAGCTAATTCCTTTTAGAATCAAGGAAAATAACGTTAGACCCAAAGAAGTTAATTCCTTGTATACTTTAGGAAGATAACGTTAAACTCAAAGAAGTTAATTCCTTTTAGACTCAAGGTGTATAATGTTGGACAAAAAAGAAGATAATTCCTTTCAGATTTAAGGAATATAAAGTTAGACTCAGAAAAGCTAATTCCTTTTAGACTCAAGGAAGATAACGTTAAACTCAGATAATCTAATTCTTTTTAGACTCAAGGGAACAAACGTCCAATCTGAAATTGTATCCCAAACCAGAATTGCTATTTTCTTTTTGCCATAATGTATTGGTTAAGATGCTAGTTGAAATGCGCTACCAGTTTCTTCTGTCACATTTCTCTTTTATGGAACTCTCTTCCGGCTTTTTGTTTCCCCAGTCAACTTTGATATTCAACAAATTAAGTGCAACGTCAGTTAACTTCTTAATTCTTGGTCTTTTATTGTTTTTTCCTTTTCAGTTTTTGTTTAGCTACTCAAGCCATTTTCTATGCGTATCAGTCCAAAGATTTATTCAAAGATAGACAGTAGAAGTCCCCATATACGAACTTCAAAGTCATTCAGATATGAGGACTGGTTCGAATATGATGTGCCATGTGTAATATAACTATAACTTAACAAAGGATAAGAACGTATCGCCATATATGAAAAATTAAGTTTCTCACGAAAGTAAATAATAATTTGCAATGTTTAATACTCAATAAGATTTATTTTCAGTTGTCCTTCTTATTTCTTTTCTCATTTCAATTACTTTTCGCTTATCGAGTTGTTTTTAAAATAAAGCATTTCTACAATATACATTCACTTGTACATTCTGTACTACTGAACAAAGATTTTTTTTTCTCAGTGAATTTGATGACCTCGTCAATATTGATCTCTACTGAGTCGCAGTCTTCATCACCAAGCTTCATATTCTTACCATTATTGCAATAATTTGATATTTCCTCTATTTCAAAACAATCCAAATCATTTTGAAGCAATTCTGCCGATGAATTCTTTTGTAATTCATTAGCGTCTTTTTTTTTAAGTCATTAAAAGTGAGAATATTCAGTGGATCATCTTCATGAGCGAAGTTTAGTGTTTCGTTCAGATTCTGCAATCTTTATGTATTTGCAGATTCAACGAATTATGTATTTGGTCCAGTTTTTCAATAAGCTGCCGTAACGTGAAATAATTTATTTTCCTTTTTCTTCCAGTTGAAGTTTCTTCTGTGCAACACAATATTTGGTTAAGAAATTTTCAGTTGCTAACAATTATATGTATATAAAAAAAAAAATATTACAACGCAGTATATTCCTGCAGCTGAATTGCAACACTAAGAAGTTCGGATAGAGCGACTACCGGATAGGACGACAATCGGATAGGGCGGATAGCGTATAGGACAATGTTCGGATAGGACGACGTTCGGATAGAACGACGTTCGGATAGAACGACTACCGGATAGGACGACAATCGGATAGGGCGGATACCGGATAGGACGACGTTCGGATAGGACGACGTTCGGATAGGACGATGTTCGGATAGGACGACGTTCGGATATGAGGATTTCTCCTATATTTGCAAAATTTAAAGAAAATAACGTTAAAGACAAATCTAAAAACATGTAATATCAGACTAACATAGGTTAAAGAATATTAAAATCAAAACAAAAGATACAAAATCAATATTGTTCTCTCTCCCTATTAATATGTTCTTCATATTTTACAAATATTTTTGTCTTATTATCTAACATTCAGTTACCCCTTGCTTCGTAGTGGCGTTATTGCCTTGGTTGCATATTAAAAAAGTCGTGTATTTTCATGGGTGGCCAGTTAGATCCATAATCTTAAATACCTTTTATCAGACTTTAAACTTGACAAATCAAATCATACTGGTGCTTCTTTCTGTCGTCTTCACCCTGCTAGGGGTCGCAAAATGTTTAGAACTAAGACATGAAAGGACACCATTATTTTATTAACATCGACATCTCCTTATCTATTTTATTAAACACATGGACGTGTAGATTATCTCCCTTACTGGAAAGCCGTTTGAAACACAATAATAAACACGTCAACACCTCTTGACGTGTAAGAGCCAACTCTCTGAAAAACCTTTTTCAATCTATCATTCCCACGCTTATTCAGTCACTCAAACTCAACTATCTTATTTTGGCTTACATTTGACCTCAAAGTTCAACCTACGGAAGTGGCAGTTGAGATACAGTTCCCCCTAAAAAGAATTGTCTCCTAAACTATTATTTAACACTGGGCTTACGGATAACATTTATTATTGGCAGAGTGACTAAGAAAATTGTTTTTTTGGAAAGAAAAAATAAAATGTAATAATGGCAAAATTATTACTACTTGAAAATAAATTTTGAATTTTAAGTAATATAGAGCGAAGAATTTATTTTTAAAGCAGTAATTCGTTCCTTCATTTCAGGGGAAATAAAGACGTGAAATTCACTGACAATTAGCATTTCTCTCCTCATGCGAAAAGTGTAACAAAGAAATATTCATGATGATATCAAAATTAACTAAGCACGTTTGACAAAGAAACTTTGAGGTATTGTCTCGCATTGTCATTTCAGTTGATTGGCATAACACTTACCTGTGAAGTGAAGCCGTGCCCTCCTCTCTGTTTAAATGGACATGGTGGATATCAGAAAGAACGCTTTCGTCCGTATGAACGCTTCTGATAATCACCTTGTAGCGTAACTGTTTGAATTGAACCCGAGGAGATATTAAAATGCAACAAATAGGCCTTATAAACCAAACAATGAAGCGGCTAAAACAATGCATTTAATGGTCGTAACCTGAAAAGAAATTACATGCTCCGAAGAGGAATAATAATGGATAGAATCGAAGACGAATAACAAGAACGTAAGATAATCAAACAGTGAAGGAGAACGTGGATTTGCAATAAATCTTGGTAGAACAACTAGATCACACACGCAATGCTTGGAAAGAGAAGACTAAAAATAGATACGATTAGCGTGAAGGATGACGAACAAAAAAAGATTCAATCGAAGCTTTCTTAAGGGAAACAAATAAAATATATATATGCCGTATATACTCGAGGATAGGTCGCACTGTTTTCAACAAAGTTTCGATAAAAATCATGGGTGCGATTCCAGCGGCATCATAGTGAATCTGAAGTAGGGTGTGGTATTGACTATCTGATTTACAACGGAAGACTACCATTTTCTGGTGATTTTAACCAAAGTTTCGTCTAAAGAGAGCAGCCTCCGCACTCGATACGTGTCAGTATAGCTGGCTACTCAAATTTAAGGATAAGTGTCTACTAGGCATATTTAAGGCTACCCGTTTTCTAGGGCGGCTAGCCAATCCGTATTGCTGGCGCATTTGTGTTTATTTTGCACCCACAAATCTGTGCTTTATACTGCAACTATGCTGAGCAGACCTTAGCTTCTGAGAAAGAGTGTGTTATCTAGCGGGATCAACAATTTGAAGAAGCCTAGGACGTTGAAGCCCTCGGTCACGATGACTTGTGACTTCATGCTATCACAGCTATCGACGGCCACCAAGGGCTCCAATTTTACTCACAAAGCTATTGCTGAAGCTTGCTCAGGTGCATTTGTGTTTATTCAACACCCACAGAGCCCACCTGTGGTTTATACTGCAACTATGCTGAGCAGACCTTAGTTACAGTTTCTGGGAAAGATCATGTTATCTAGCGTGATCAACAATTTGAACAAGGCCAGTACGTTTAGCCCTCGGCCACGATGACTTGTGACTCGTGCTATCACAGCTATAGACGGCACCCATGTGTTTCATCTGCCCAATTTCACTCACAAGGCTTGGATCAATCAGTGGTAGGATCTCAAAGCACTTTCCAAGTCCGATAACATCAGGAAGTCTTCTTCCTGACAAATCGACTATGGTGCGATTCGAACCCGGGTCTCAAGGTCAGAATGTGAACGTTCTAACCACTCGCCCATATACTCGATAAGCAAACCCAACGAAAATACAACCAATCACGAAATGGTGAATATGTGCAAATATTTACCAAGTATTAGTTATATTTACGTTAAAAATGGGCCATCTAACTCCCCAGAATATTGTGCGAACTATCTGCGAGTGAAACGTAGATACCCTCTTTGTCCACAAGGGTGCGAAATATACGTGAGTATATACGGTTCAAGAAATATTGTAAGCAGTCGAACAACAAATACACGAACATACGGGCAATACTTTCATTTTCAGGTGATTTTAAGACGAAAGCGATTACCGCTATCCAAAGTTTCCTTCCAGCACTCGATAAGCAGCAATATAGTTGGTTACTCAAATTTAAGGCTACCCGTCTATTAGGCGGGCTAGACAATCGCTACTGCAGACACTTGTTCACCAGCATTTGCGTTTATTCAGCACCCAAAGAGTCCACCTGTAGTTTATACACAGAAATTACAACCAATCACGAAAAGGTGAATATGTGAAAACATTTACCAAATCATACTTATTATAAAACCCAGGTTGTGTGTGTGCACGTTTATATATTGGATCGGATTTCCTACATTTTTAAACCGATTTCAACAAAACTTCACAGGACTACGTAAAATTACCTTGCGGTGGTTCTGACAGTGCCCAAAATTTGAAAAACACAATTGATTTTGCACGAAATCAATTTGAAAATACGATTAAGAGGCATCGCTGTCGAGAATGAAAGGGGGACAACCCATATCGAGTTATACTTATTATAAAACCCAGGTTGTTTGTGTGTGTGTGTTCGTTTATATATGGGATCTGATTTCCTACATTTTTCAACCGATTTCAACAAAATTTCCCTTTTTTTTTGGCAGGTAGTGTTTCTCATTGTCTTGCACACTTTTTTCTTTATTTTTACATTCAGAATGCTTTAAAAATTCCATTTACAAGAAAATTGTTTATAATAAAATTCTATTCAATCGCTAGACTCATAACGATTGAAAACAATGTTTTCGTTTGAGTTTAGGTTTGACCAATTCGTAAAAGAAAAAAAAAACTAATTAAGACATGCGTGTCCTTCAACCTTAAACAATAATCAATTTTATTTTTTAGTCTTTATGATGGTCGATACTTGATCTATCTCTTACTGTTACATCCCTGGCCAACGCCGGATTCTACTGCTAGTATTAGTTATAATTACGTTAAAAATGGTCCATGTAACTGCACAGAATATTGTGCGACCTATCGTCGAGTCAAGCGTTAGATACCCTCTTTGTCAAACCCAAACTAAGTGTACGAAATATACGCGAGTATATACGATTCAAGAAATATTGTAAGCAGACGAACAATAAATAAGCGAACATACAGACAACGCTTGGAAGGGGAATCATAAGGATATCGTTAAATTAAGCAATACCTGTAGTTAGAAAACGGAAAAGAGTCACGCATATAAAATACTTATATGGCAATGAAATAGAGAAAAGAAGAGACAGACAGGAAATAGTTGGAAGGAGATGAATCTCAAGAAATTCAAAATTAAGCGACGTTTATACGATCAACGGATAGAAACAATTAACATAATGTTTAGAGGATTAATAAATACTACACAGAGGTAAAAAAAAATGCTTTTAAGACAATGGAGAAGTAAATTATACACAGGTAAGGCGTGCATAAGAAATAAGGAATAAAGACATTTTTCTTAGAAAATAATGAATAATCAAACCATAAAATAATTATCAATATATATATATATATATATATATATATATATATATATATATATATATACATATATAATTACAAATTGCATTCATAAATTAGATTTAAAGATGTTACTGTAACTATTTTTAGAAAATTAAAAAAGTACGATCGGTCGGGTAAACAAACTGTTATAATTTAAAATATTTTTTTAATATGTTCTCTATAAATGTGTTAATAAATATAGTATTTAACTTATATTAAATCCCTAAACTATTTGTTTAAAAATAAATAAATAAATATTTAAAACTTTTTTTAGACATCTAAATTACTATCAAGCATTAAAATATATTCTTTACATAAATTGCTAAAACCCAATTACAGCCTCTTTCTCTTTACTTCCCTCTCCCTTCTTTTTCCTTTTTCTTTTCTTTCTTCTCCCCTCCCATTTCAATATATCACTTCCGTTAAGTTAACCGTCTAAACAGGTCAAGGTCTGGTCACTCCTCCTCCCCCAATACAAATTATACTTGAGAGAGATATGAAATTAATCCCTCCCTATACTCTACCATGTCTCTTTAACTACTCCTTTTACACTCTCTGTTAAATTACAAAAACTTACACTACCCATCAATTTTAATTTCATTTTTCATTTCATTTTTGGAAGTGCTATCTGATGATACGGCGTCCTTTTTAAGGGCTCTGGTGAAATAAATTATTATAATGGTACATTAAAGTGGTCTGTTTTTCTTTAAAATATTAGCTCTGGATTTACATTGAGCTCTCAGGATTTCATCCTCCTTGGGATTACCCATACGGTTTACCAAGTTCTTCATAACATATACATATATATATATATATATATATATATATATATATATTAATGCATGTTTCATTAAATTAACTATTAGCACTCTTTTAAGAATAGTAATTGTTGGTTATTGGAATTCATTCCGTATATACCAATTATATATAATAGTGATTAAATTTGGATTTTAAAATGGCCAGTTTTTAATTTTAATATTAAATTTTATCATATGATTTCATAATTATTGGTTAGTATAAATTATTTTTAATATTACCCGTATTTTAAAGATCTGAATAGCTATTATGACATGATTTCGTTGTCAAGCTTTTGAATCTTTCTATACTTCGTTTTTGATTGGTTATTCTAGCTTTTGTAACAATGTTTCCCCCTAGTGTAGGATCGTTAATTAATCTGAAACTTTTAAAACCATTTATTTTATCTTCAACATCATCACTTGATAAGACACAGAGTGTGTTGAAACAAAATGGCTATTTTTGTAGTGATTTTATAACATACTTATGTTATAAATTTTTTTATAAATAATAATTATATCTGCTCTACTTTGTATTGAGCAATCTTTTAAGAATAGTAATTGTTGGTTATTGGAATTCATTCCGTATATACCAATTATATACTTGTATATATATATATATATATATATATATATATACACGTACATACATAGTTTAAATTTTGTGTATTTAGGCAGAAATCCTTTTTTTCATGCACATTTCACTGAATATGACAGAAAATATGCTTTTATTTTTTTTTATACAATTTCTCATGCGATCTAATAATTTTTTTCTTATCAAATGAAAAAATTATATAAAATCTGTCGGAATGTTCTTCTCATTTTTTATTTTTATTTATTTATTTGTTTATTTATTCATTTTCTATAGCCGAAATCGCTCGGATGAAAATAACATTCGGACAGTTTTTTATATAATTTATCATCCAAAAAGAAAAAAAAAATATTAGATCGCATGAGAAATTGTATAAAAAACTAAATGTCTGTCCTATTCAATGAAATGTGTGTGTATATATATATATATATATATATATATATATATATATATATATGAAGAAAAATGTACGGAAAAAAAAAAAAAATCATCCTAATATGCAATTGTGCTGTTTTAATGTTAATATAATGTCAACGTTGGACGTTTCGGTCCAGTAGACCATCTTCAGGACATATTCATAAAACATAATTAACATTAGACTATATTTAATTCAACATGAAAAGACGATGGACATAAGAGTAAGACTAATCAAAACAGACAACTGAAATGTTTCAAGATCAGCGTTCCGTTTCAATATGATCACGTCGGCGTCACGTGGGCGATGTTGTGAAAACGTATTCCTAAAATAGAGTATTTTGAATGAAAAATGAAAAGAATTTTATTTTAATCTAAAATTTATATGTACGTTTGTCGAGCATTTTTTCCGTCTATTTTTCTTCATACTGTCGGATCTATAGCCATATATTTGCTTACACACACACACACACACACACACACACACACACATATATATATATATATATATATATATATATATACGTTTATATTTGCACACTCTCTATCTCTGATATTGATCACTTCATCCCATAAATATAGCACATGTTAAGAGTAGATTTCTCGTTTCGTGCGAATATGTAGACGTGCTGACGTCATCAAAGCCAACTCCGATGGAGTCTTAACGGAGGAAACGCCTTACAAAAAACCTTTCCAGTTGGTCATACTTTTCTAAATACTGTTTGATGATATATAAAATTATACAAATCTATATGTTATATATATATATATATATATATATATATATCGTTAACTAATTACTTAAGATACACAAAAATATATATCGTCATGTCATATATATATACATACATACATACACACACACACACATATATATATATATATATATATATATATATAGGCATGTCTGATTGAATAAATTATGTCTGTTAATTTTTAATAAAACCCGTTCATACTCATGAATAACCATACTTTCTTTCCATCCCTTCTTTTTTAGGGGAGTTGCTGTTATTTTTGTTGGTATCAAATATACAACATATGAAAAACCAAGTGATGTTTGTCGTGAAATATAAGAATACATAGACATATAATGATTGTAAAGCGATTAATAAGGAATGACTTACAGGCAATGGTTAGACGGCGAAGAAAATTGGAAAAAATCAACGAATGCTTGAAAAGAAAACAATAAGAAATCATAAGATTGCGATTAAATATCTTGGAAAATATTTTGCCGATGGGAACAAAATCCACAATAGTTTTTTCTACCTTTTCTTGTCGGCTCTGGTAAGTTTTTAGTATGTGTATATCTATGTTCATTATTTCTATCCTATTAATAATTATGGGAATGTGATTTTTTTTACAAGGCTTCTTCTGATCTGGAATTGGTATTAAAAGCAGTGATGGCAACTGAATCCATCATAAAAATGGGGTATTAAAGAATACTATGTTAGACATTTCCATAACGGTCGTCCTCGAGTATAGAATCTAGAGGTTGGCAGTGAATATTTCGGAGACAGTAGGAAAGCGTACTTTAGGTTCGCAGTGGATATCACAGCAGAGTGTACTTCATCCTTCTCCTGGTCGCCTTTGGTCCTTCCGGTAGACGAAACAAGATGGCCGCCTTTTATACATGATGAATACAGTGTTGTGCGGCTTCGGATTGGTCAACCTTCCATTGGTCGACTATAAAGGGAAATAAGTCATTCTGACTCGCTCACAAGTCATATAGGGTATATACCCAAAAAACCGTAACATACTATATACGTCAGAAACTTATGGTGTAGAACCACAGAAAGATAACACGGACTCCGATATAAGGTTAAATAGTATATTCTTTGAAACGTACTACAAAGGTAACTGTGGACTGGAGAGTACTTTATCTCACTGGTGCCCTCACTCACTCATTCACTCACTCGGTGTCTCTACTCGGTGACACTCACTTGGTGACTCCCTTTACTCAGAGTTGGTAGCCATATTATATAGGTGTGGAAGAGTCCATTTGTAGGTAGATGCCCACTATACTTAGGTATATGGGTCACCTACGCCACAAGGAATTGCTCAGCCACCTTGATACATATGGGAAAGATATTAGAATAATCAAGAACCTACACTGGCAGCAAACGGTCTGCATGTGCATAGAGAATGACTCCAGGTGATATAAGAAAATAGAAAGGGGTGTAAGGCAAGAATCTGTCTTCTCATTTGACTACTTCAACCTATACAGCGAGGCCATTTTAAGAGAATTTGATGTCCTACCGGGATTCATCATTGGTTGCCACATGGCACAGGGGATAAAGGCGTTAGTTAGATCCAGTGACAGGACCCGAAGAGTCAATACTTGGTTAAGGCAGTGGAGAACGTTCAGAGGGGAATTAACAGGAGAAAATGGATAACTGACATCCATTAAAACATGGCACGTGGAAATAGAAAAGTCTACCCTAGAGAGCGAAATAAAGGCTTAAGTTCGATATTCCAACCACCTGAAGAAGGCCGGAGCGTAAAACGGGCGAAACGCTGCAATAATATGGTGATGAGGACTATAGTCCAAATAATGTAAATAGTGTACATAATACCTAATCTCAGAAATATAGACAGATACTGAAAGGCCGAAACATTGTCATGAATATGGGGGCAAATATGAGGACAATAGTCCGAATAATGTAAATAGTGTACATAATACCTCATCTAAGAAATATAGACAGATACTGAAAGGCCGAAACGTTGTAATAAATATGTCGGCAAATATGAGGACAATAGTCCGAATAATGGAAATAGTGTACATAATACCTCATCTCAGAAATACAGACAGATACTGAAGGTCCGAAACATTGTAATAAATATGGCGGCAAATATGAGAACAATAGTCCGAATAATGTTAATAGTGTACATAATACCTCATCTCAGAATTACAGACAGATACTGAAGGGCCGAAACGTTGTAATAAATATGTTGACAAAGATGAGGACAATAGTCCGAATAATGGAAATAGTGTATTTAATACCTCATCTCAGAAATACAGACAGATACTGAAGGTCCGAAACGTTGTAATAAATATGGCGGCAAATATGAGGACAATAGTCCGAATAATGTTAATAGTGTACATAATACCTCATCTCAGAATTACAGACAGATACTGAAGGGCCGAAACTTTGTAATAAATATGGCAACAAAGATGAGGACAATAGTCCGAATAATGTAAATAGTGTACATAATACCTCACCTCAGACATATAGACAGATACTGAAAGGCCGAAACTTTGTAATAAATATGGCAACAAAGATGAGGACAATAGTCCGAATAATGTAAATAGTGTACATAATACCTCACTTCAGACATATAGACAGATACCCAAATCAGAATCATTTGTCAAGTGTTCCAAGAAAAAAGGGCTCAAACCTTTCCAAAATTAAACTATGATTTGGAATTGGAATGGAAGCAGTGATGACACCTACACTGAATCCACCATAAAAAATACAAGATATGGTATTTGTAAATACTAAATACTTCAGAAACTTCGGTGTATTTGTCAGCTATAGCAAATTAAGTATAGGAGAAAAAGAAATTGATCATAGAATAGTCTGTTCCAGAGGTAGTATAGCCCAACATCACAGATCCCTAAGAAACCAAGACATAAAGCTGAAAACTCGAGTTATGTTCGTAAATAGCTTCCTAAGATCGACACTTTCATATGGAGGCCAGACATGGCATAAAACACGTTCAAAAATATCTAATCTGCCAGCTGTATACAACCGCTTCCTATGATCAATGGGGAAAAATGGCATTGAGCGACTGAAGACTGACGGTCTTGATAAAGATAACCGTTCTTTGAATATATTTTTTCCTGAGGTCAAAACTTTTTTGTGGATAACTTAGAGCCTTAAACTTAACCTGCCGGCTGATGAGTACTGCTGATGCAATAACTATAAGTGATAACCACACTTGATATCCCGAGACATGGACAGTGGAACGAGATCAATCTAAATTACATTAAATAAACTTCAGAATTCAATATAGGTTATCCAGATCGATGTACGCGTTATGAAGACCTGGGGACACTTCGGCTGAAGGGCTGTGATTACAACAACATAGATGAGGATAATAATCCACAATATAATCTTACTTATTATAAAATGCAGATTGTGTGTGTGTGTGTGTGTGTGTGTGTGTGTGTGTGTGTCTGTACGTTTATATATTGGATCGAATTTCCTACATTTTTCAACCAATTTCAACAAAACTTCAGAGGAATACGTAAAATTACCTTGCGGTGGTTCTGACAGTGCCAAAAATTGAAAAAACACAATTGTTTTTTCACAAAATCAATTTGAAAACACGATTAAGAGGCATTAATGAAAGGGGGACAACTCATATCGAGTTATACTTATTATAACACCCAGGTTGGTTGGTTGTGTGTGTGTGTGTGTATGTGTGTGTGTGTGTGTTCGTTTATATATCGGATCGGATTTCCTACATTTTTCAACCGATTTCAACAAAACTTCACTTTTTTTTGGCAGGTAGTGTTTCTTATTGTCTTGCACACTTTTTTCTTTATTTTTACATTCAGAATGCTATAAAAATTCCATTTACAAGACAATTGTTTATAATAAAATTCTATTCAGTCGGTACACTCATAACAATTAAAAACAATGTTTTTGTTTGAGTTTGGGTTTGACCAATTCGTAAAAAAAAAAAAAATATAAAACTAATTAAGACATGCGTGTCTGTCAACCTTAAACAATAATCTTTGTCAATTTTATTTTTCAGTCTTTATGATGGTCGATACTTGATCTATCTCTTACTGTTACATCCCCAGGCAACGCCGGGCTCTACTGCTAGTATAAATATAATCTTCATCCCAGAAATTCAGATAGAAAAGAAAATCATATTTGTTAAAACAGGTAAAAAGAATAAAATGTTTTAACCTTGCATTTAAACCCATCCTCCTATTACAGCGTGGCCGAGTGGTTACAACATTCGCATTCTGACCATGAGACCCGGGTTCGAATCTCACCATAGTCGATTTTTCAGGAAGGAGACTTACTGATATTATCGGTCTGAAGGAAGTGATCCCAGCGTGAGAGACATTTGGAAAGTTCCTGGAAAAAAAAAACATAAAAAAAAACATTCCATGGGTTGAACAAAGCCTTGCGAGTGAAATTAGGTAGACGAAATCCTGTGAAAGCACGAAGTCACAAGTCATCGTGGTCGAGTGTCTGAGCGTGCTAGCCTTGTTCAGATTGCTAATCACGCTAGATTACGCGCTCTCCCCCAGAAACTGTAACTAAGGTCAGCTCATAGTGGCAGTTTAAACTACTGGAGTTCTGTGGCTGTTAAACTGGTGCCTGAGCTGGCGTCTACAATGAGGATTAGCTAGCCTCTAGAGTAGACTGGCATCCATAGATTCGAGTGGCTTTATTATTATATATATCGTAAATGTCATTCCTTGTTAATAACAGCGAGTCGAACCATCTGTAGTAGGTTTCGTTGTCAATGTTACCTTGTGCCAGACTAACTGCAGAATTTGAGATGGAAAATTCTTCTGTGGATTTCGATGGAGATGATTGCCTACCTTGGAATTTTATTATGAATTCTCTTCCAATATAGTTGACACCTGATTATTTCATTATTCATGTTCTGTGAATTTCCCGTCAGAATATTCGTGCTCAGTGGAGTGACTATCATTGAATCTTAATGAAGGTCTTCGTCACATCGAATTGCTCCGTCCTTGATACTCTTCAAAACAATCTTCAAAGAGAATGAATGAAACCGGCTCACTTGTGAATACGTCCCATTAAAAAGAATTGATTCAAGATGGAACAGAGGAATACCGAAATAAAATACGTGGAAAAGTATTCGAAATTTAATCATATGGAAGATATGGATGCGCATTCTTACTAAAGATTAACGGCGCGTGAAAATGGAATCGTCAAATGAAGTTCAATTTCCAGCTGAGGCAGTTTGGGTCTACTTACTAATGAATGCCATAGGGAATATAATATTTTTTTCTCTACCCACCCAAGCTATGTGTTAAGTAGAAGAGCAAAAACTGTGAGCTAACATTGATTGACAACCACTCGAGGAAAAGAAAAAAACACTGAATTAAAAAGCGTGGAGTAAGCAACAGGAAACCACTCCACAAACTTTTTAAATACTGTAGAGATGGTCGAAGCTCCACGAATTAACAAAAATGAACATTAGAAAATTAACCATCAGTTTAGAACATAATTGAAATTTGGAAATGCTTTATAGAATATATATATATATATATATATATATATATATATATATATATATATATTTATATTTATATTTATATATATGTTTTAAGACATTTTTATGTTTATACATTCTTTTATAGAAACAAGTATTTAAGTAAACAGTATTAAACAACATTTACCGGTCTGAATGTCTGAGAAATTTTCACAGAAAATATTCGTCCTCCTCTGAAAATTTCTGGGACATTCAGGCCGGTAAATGTTGTTTAATACTGTTTATTATAAACAGAGCATTTACTTAAATACTTGTATCTATAAAAAGAATGTATAAACATAAAAATGTCTTTAAAAAATTGTCGTGCTTTGTCCATTTCATAATATATATATATATATATATATATGGTGAAATATAGTCTTAAGACGTGCTATATTTATGGGATAAAGTGCTCAATGTCAGAGATAGAGTGTGTGTAAATATAAAAGTGAACATTGAAGTCAACACTTAGGGGCGACAGTCTGTTTCATGCTAGACGCAATCGTCAGACCAGATGATTGCGTCTAGCATGAAACAGCCTGTCGCCTCTAAATGTTGACTTTAATGTTCACTTTCATATATATATATATATATATATATATATATATATATATATATATATATATATATATATATAGGTAAAAACTGTACAAAAATTATTGTACACACTAAAATGATGATTGGAAAAAAGGTACCTAGTAATTAATATAGTATTACTTATTTATAGTATATGAATTTTGGCAGAGAAGAATTAAATCTTTATCACTTACAATTGGATTTTCAATGGGTTTTTTTTCTTAGAAAAATAATTTGCTGTTTTCTTTTTTTCATTAAAAAAAGTTTTAAAAAAATGAAAACAACAAATTATTTTCCAAGAAAAAAACATTGAAAATCCAATTGTAAGTAACAAAGTTTTAATTATTCTCTGTAAAATTCATATATTCTAAATAAATAAACTATATATATATATATATATATATATATATATATATATATATATATATATATATATATATATATATGAATAATGTATATTTAGATAACAAGTATTCATCAAAACAAGTTTGTTTAAAAAAATGACATGTTTAATTCATAACCTTCACTGCTGTCAAAATAATCATTATATTATTTCTCTTCGATATACCGTATGTTCCGACTTACATGACGCACTTTTTTTAAAAATATATACCCTGAAAATTACGCGTGCGTCTTCCATGACGAATGTAAGCCAACGCCTAGGATCACAGTAAGCTTGGGTGTTCAGCTAATTGACCTGACTGATAGGGACGTGGATTTTTATGTTGAGTCATTACACTATGATGTTAGCTATCTATCTAATTCTGCCTTTTATATGATGTAACCTCAGTACTTAGCTGCTACAAGTTTTTCCAAAATTATAAACCTTCCTGGAGCCGATCACACGCTTAAATATGTTCTATTTACTAGCTGCTCTTGACAAGTATGTCATTATCATACAAACAAAATCCAACGCGTGAAAAATGTAAACAATACATGTCGCCAGTATGTGACGGATGCATGGTGAATGTGGTGTTGTATGAGAATGGCCTTTTTATTCTTAGAAATTTCTTTCCAATATTAGGGTGCGTCCTCCATGCCGCAGATCCTTGTAAGCTGCAAAATACAGTAATAGATTTAATTAGATTTTTATTCGTCGACTTAATTAATTTAATCGTTTTACTCCAAGCAAGGCGATAATTCTACTAGAACGCAGGGGATTCCAATGATTAAAAATGAGCGAGAACACATTATTAAATAGAAACAATGAAAAGGACAATAAAAGAACAGCTATCAGGCAGGTAGAAGATGACAATTGGCGTGGCATGTAAATTTTTAAAGGCTTTACATTTCAAAGATGCAAGAAATTGGATGTGATTTCTACAGGTGAGAAATACGAGAACAGAAGCTCTTATAATAGAACTTAAGGTTGCACCTAGATAGACCAACAGTAAAACAGTGAGACCTAATTACCAATCTAGTATAACGCTTCAATTCATAGAGCCGAAGAACTAACGAGAACAGCTCATCAGAACAAAACAAAAAGCTCGTCAGAATTGTTGCCATGAAAATATTTGTAGAAAAAGACAAAATTAATCCAAATCACGTCTGTGAGAAAATGACTGAAGACGAGATGCCAGGTGAGGATCGATTACATTGCCGATGCTTCTTTGGATTTTGTCAAGAACCTGGAGAGGAATAGCAAGGGCACCATACCAGATTTGGTAATTGTTTTGAATGCTTGGACGAAGGGTAGATTTGTAAATATACAAGATAGGATCTGACAAGTCACATGAAATTATTTGTAAAAAAGAAAGATGGAAGCCACATAATGTCAATGAGAAAGTGACTGAAGTCGACATTTCTGGCCTGGGTCAATTATATTAGAGAACTTTCGTTGGAATTTGTCAAGAATCTAGAGGTAGACAGCAGGAACAGCAGGAACACCAGATCAGATATGGCAGCAATATCCAATGCACGGACGAATGGTGGTTTTATAAATAAGATGAATTCTGACGAGAAAAAGCTTTTGGCACGGCACAGTTAACTAACTTCCATACCAGTAGACGTAGAAACTGATTCATTAGAATCGTTCCACTTCATGTCAGTGGAACACGGGAACACAAGAAGACACAAAGTGTTGCTCGCCTGTAGGTTAACATCAGACATGCTGATGGCAGGCAAAAAATGTTTCTGAATATATTAGAAAGTCGTATTTGTTTGGGACAGGGTATCGAATTAGCATTAGTAATATTCAACGCGTGAACAAGAAGTGGAGTCAAGGAAAAATGGTGTCAATTCGGAAAGAACTGAAAACTGGTGACGACTGATGTGACTGAAAAATTCGAGAATTTCTGTACATTTCGTCAATCTCGACATCGGAGTTTCTTCTTTGAAAAATACGATAACTTGATGTTCAAAATCAGTGATTTGTTTAGCCATACCAGAAAGGCAGAACGAAAGACGGAAGTTGTCTGCAAATGACCCTTAAATGACAAGTCACGAGATCGGACAGCAATTAATCAATCGTCAAAGAAACGATCAGATTTCAGTAATTACGTGACAGTCAAATAATTATTTAATACCATGAATATTTAAGAAATTTATTCAAGGTTATTCAAGGTCAATTATTCCTGAACGATAAAACAGTGATCATAAATATTCTGCTTTTCTTTATTGGGCAGCCTCTACTTAAAGTTCTTACGTCATTCTTTTTGAAGTGACTAGAAAAAACATTTTTTATAATATTCAATGTTATTATCAGGTTGAAAGATTTTGCATATGAGCTGGGTCGATTAGGTAGACGCAGGTGTAGAAATACAGCTATACTGAATTCATTTTCCCAGTCCAACAGAAGTAGCAACAAAAACTCAAGTTAAACTTAAAATCCGTGAATTTTATTGAGCTTTGAAAAAACGCGTTGTCTTTCCTTGAATTCAGACTATGAGATACACAGCAATTAATCCATTCTATCTTGTTGGGGCTCAACCACGACATCGTCTACGGATTGTCCATCAAAAAAGCAGTAAATTCAGAAAGACGGGAGATAACCGTTGAAAAATGATGACGACTGATGTGACTGAAAAATTCAGGAAGAATTTCTCCACATTTTGTCAATCCACACGTCACAGGCCCTTGTTTGAAAAGTGCGATAACTTGACGTTCAAAATCAGTTGTTTAGCCAAACGAGAAGAGCAGAAATAAAGACAAAATTGGTCTGCAAATAACGTTTAAATGACGAGTCACAAGATCGAGCAGTAATTAATCAATCATAAAAGAAGCGTTCAGATTTTAGTAATTACGTGACAGTCAAATGATTATTCAATGTCATGAATCTTCAAGAAATTTATTCAAGGTTATTCAAAGTCAATTATTCCTGAAAGATAAATCAGTGATCATAAATTTTCTGCTTTTCTTTATTGGGCAGCCTCTACTTACAGTTTTTACAACGTTCGTTTCGAAATGACTGGAAAAAACATTTTTATAATCTTCAATATTATTATCAGGTTTAAAGATTTTGCATATGAGCTGAGTCGATTAGGTAGACGCAGGTGTAGAAATACAGCTATACTGGATTCATTTTCCCAGTCGAACAGGAACAGCAACCACAATTCAAGAAATCTTAAAATTCAGCTGCAATCTTAAACATCTACCAGACCCAATGATCTCAGAAGAAAGAGAAATAAGTACTAAGAACTATCGACTTAGTACCAACAATGATATTAGTATGTCTTCCTTCCGGGTCAACGAACACAGAAAACAGATGACAGTAGTTGATGAATTGTTTAATTTCTTAAATGACCCCTTTTACTAGACATTGGAGTTCATTTTCCTTAAATTTTTAATGATAATTGAACAATAATTTGGTATTTCCTCGTAATAAGAACGTAAACATTTTGACGATAAAACTTTGTTTTTATTAAGGTCGGAGACTTTTTCCATCATGCTATGTGTTTTTTCTAGCGAAAAGCGGACGTGACTATCTTAAATCGATGAACTTTTGTTCAAAAGTAATAAAACGTTTTTTGTTTTTTTTTCAATTCTTGAAAAAGGTCACCTGCAAAACGAAAATTCGATTTTTCAATGGAAGCAGTAAGGTTAAAAAAATCAAACTATTTTCAAAGCTTTATTTTTCGATTTTCTTATGATAAAATCCGATAGTGCTTATGTAAAGCATTTAACGGGTTTTAGTTATAGCATAACATACAAATAGACAAAAACATGTTCTAAAAGACTACAGGAATTTCTATGAGGTTCCAGAAAGTCATAGTACTCAACCAGTTTTGTACCATGCGTGATACACGCTTACGCGATTATGTATCTTACGATACATGACTGACAAAGCAGATTTTTCAAAGATACTTAGCACGTAAGTAAGAGTAAAGGACTTGATTGGAATTCGAACACGGCTCAACTGATTCCCCAATCCGAACGGCTATCCATTACTCCACCGTGATTCATAGTACCGCCATACTTATAAACTATTTCAAATATTACTTGGTGATATTTAAAAAGAAATAAACTGAATAAAACCTTTCTTCATTATTTCTTGTTGGGGTGATATTTAAAAAGAAAGAAACTGAATTAAACCTGTCTACATTATTTCTTTTTAGGGTGATATTTAAAAAGAAATAAACTGAATTAAACCTTTCTTCATTATTTCTTGTTGGGGTGATATTTAAAAAGAAAGAAACTGAATTAAACCTTTCTTCATTATTTCTTGTTGGGGTGATATTTAAAAAGAAAGAAACTGAATTAAACCTTTCTTCATTATTTCTTGTTGGGGTGATATTTAAAAAGAAATAAACTGAATTAAACCTTTCTTCATTATTTCTTGTTGGGGTGATATTTAAAAAGAATTAAACTGAATTAAACTTTTCTACATTTTTTCTTGTTGGGGTGATATTTAAAAAGAATTAAACTGAATTAAACCTTTCTTCATTATTTCGTGCTGGGGTGATATTTAAAAAGAAATAAACTGAATTAAACCTTTCTTCATTTTTTTCTTGTTGGGGTGATATTTTAAAAAAAGAAACTGAATTAAACTCTTCATTATTTCATTATTTGAAAAGAAATAAACTCAATTAAACCTGTCTACATTATTTCTTTTTAGGGTGATATTTAAAAAAATAAACTGAATTAACCTTTCTTTTCTTGTTGGGGTGATATTTAAAAAGAAAGAAACTGAATTAAACCTTTCTTATTACTTGTTATGATATTTAAAAAGAAAGAAACTGAATTTTCTCTTCATTATTTCTTGTTGGGGTGATATTTAAAAGAAAGAAATATTAAACATTTCTTCATTATTTCTTGTTGGGTGATATTTAAAAAAATTAAACTGAATTAAACTTTTTACATTTTTCTTGTTTGATATTTAAAAAAGAATTAAACTGAATTAAACCTTTCTTCATTATTTCGTGCTGGGGTGATATTTAAAAAGAAATAAACTGAATTAAACCTTTCTTCATTTTTTCTTGTTGTGGTGATATTTAAAAAGAAAGAAACTGAATTAAACTCTTCTTCATTATTTCCGAACAAAGTTACATCGAATTATGATACAAAAAATCAATTAATTTAGAAAATGTGAAGTCATAATCTTAGTACATATATATTAAGGTATTTTCTGTTTATAAGTTACTTTTAGAGATACAAGCATGTGTGTGTGTGTGTATTAACGGAGTTAAATGTCGACATTTTAAAATGTTTTAAACATTAACAATTTTCTAATGGTTGGAGAAATTTTCACATAAAATCCATTTCCAACAGGAATCGAAACCTGTTTACTATATGGAACTGTGAATAAATGACGTATACCATTTACTAAAATGGAGCGGTTCGACAATTATTTTAAATTTTTTAAATACAATTATATATGGTTATATATATCCATTTATAAGCGTATCCAAATTGAACAAATGATATACACATTAACAAAATGGACAAAGTTCGACAATTATTTTAAGATATAAATACATATATATATATATATATATATATATATATATATATATATATATATATATATATATATATATATATAAATATATATATATACATAAAAGATCGTCTATTCGATGCATATACATCATAATATATATATATATATATATATATATATATATATATAGTATATTCAAATATATATATATATATATATATATATATATATATATATATTTATATATATATATATATATATATATATATATATATATATATATATATATATAAAGAATACATATTCAAATGTATCGAGAATGAAAAGAATATAAATTCAAAAGCTTATAGCATTAAGTTGAAATGGGGTCAATAACTAGACTAGACTTAGTTTCTTAATTGTCGAGATGCGATCACATCGAAACAAAAATGCATCTTTGTTGTGAGAACTTGTTTGTCCGTATGTAACATCTTTAATATATATATATATATACTAGCAGTAGAGCCCGGCGTTGCCCGGGGATGTAACAGTAAGAGATAGATCAAGTATCAACCATCATAAAGACTGAAAAATAAAATTGACAAAGATTATTGTTTAAGGTTGACAGACACGCATGTCTTAATTAGTTTTTTTTTTTTTTACGAATTGGTCAGGCAAATTCAAACAAAAACATTGTTTACAATCGTTATGAGTCTATCGATTGGTGAATAGAATTTTATTATAAACAATTGTCTTGTAAATGGAATTTTTAAAGCATTCTGAATGTAAATAAAGTAAAAAGTGTGCAAGACAATTAGAAATACTACCTGCCGAAAAAAAAAGTGAATGTTTGTTTTATAGGCTGAAAAATGTAAGAAATCCGATCCCATATATAAAGGAACACACACACACACACACACACACATAAACAAACTGGGTTTTTTAATCTAAGTCACTCCACGGAATCGCTAAAACATAGAGCATCGTCTGATGAAAAAGACGCCAAAGTTTATGAAAGCAAAATTTTATCGTCAAAATGCTTATTTTTTTATGAAGAGGATAGACTAAATTTTTTTTTAATTATTTTTTAAAAATTTTTCCATCTTTTTTAGAATATTCTAAATTTTGATTTAAAAACCTTGTTTCTCTTTGTCGCAACAAGGGTAGTAAATAACATAGATAATTTTTAGCGCATTTTTTTTTTTTGTATTTACACAAATTAATTTGGAAAATCTTGCAAAAATAAAAATAATTGTCAG
The DNA here is from genome assembly GCA_903632075.3 of Acanthosepion pharaonis. NCBI lineage: Eukaryota > Metazoa > Mollusca > Cephalopoda > Sepiida > Sepiidae > Acanthosepion > Acanthosepion pharaonis. The sequence goes on from CAHIKZ030001979.1 coordinate 3,276,304, forward strand.
ATGTTAATGAGACTTTCAGAAACTATTCACAGATGATCGAAATTATTATAAATATATTTTTTTTATTAAAGTCATGGCAGAAATATTTTTTTTTTTTATATTTATTAACACCCCCATAACTAATTTTTATGAAAAACTCTAGAAATTGAGACCATCGGTTTTAGTGATTACAATAGTTAAAAGCACAAGGCTTTGAAGAATGCAAATCATGTTTTTTTTGTTTTTTTTTTGGGGGCCAACGTATCTGAAAATCAGCTGTGAATTGTAACATACAAAACTCAATAAAACAAATATATTATTTAGTTTCAAATGCTTTTATTTGTTTTAATTTGTTTTATGAATATGGACAATATTTTCTGAAAGCAAAAAAATTTTTCAATGAAAATTGAATTTTTAATACAATTATTTCTTATTTCTTTAATTTTAAAAAGATTTTTAAAAAATGTTTAAATTGAATTTTTAAAAATATTTTAACATTAGTTAAAAGCAACATCAACCTTTCAAAATGTCCGTGTGAGATTGTCATTGTCTAGCGCTTTGAAAATTGTATAATTTGGATCAATCAGATTAACCATGGTAATTAAGAAATGTAATTTTTGTGTTTATAGTCGGACAGTAATTATCAAGTACGGAAGACCAACCAGAAGACAATTTAGTTGCATTATTTGAGTTCAACATTGTTCTCCGCTGTTAAGCCCTTTACTTTTTTGAGAAACACGTATGGAGAAGTTAATTTGAGTTTTCAATTTCAACTGAGAAGGTACCTACAAGTAACAGTATCATCTTATGAAATTTAACTACTGCTAAACTTTAATTTATATGATCTTATTTTTATATTAATCTCAGTTCTGACATTTTTCCATAAATGAAATATCAAAATTAATAATAAAATGAATGGAAATACAAATAACACAGTAAAATGTAATAAATGTACATAAAATTATAGTATTTTATGTACACTTTGATAAAATTTCATAAGAAAGGTACCTAAATTAATTAGATACCTTTTTCTTATGAAATTTAATCTCACTATTAACAGTCTTATTTTTTAATTTCTTTATATTTTCCATAAAGCATCGTAAACGTAAAAATGAAAGCTAAGTACAAAAAAAAAAAAAAAAAAAAATTAGAGCGCTGAAAGTTTTCCTTAAAAGTAACAAGGTAAATAATTTGTTCACTTAAATAATTTCACTTCCTTCCATCCGTAGAAAGAATTTCTCCTCCCGTTAAGTTATCTAAACGTCATGAATGTGCCTTTCGTCAATCGTCAAGCGACGCGAAAGGTTATGACCTGCTTTTGTTTTATTTTCAAATTACATTTTTTCGGCGCAGAAGCTAAGTTAAGCTTGGTTCAAAATATTTTAAATACACAGTATAATATCTGTTTTTTATTAAAATCAGTTTTGAAAAAATGATAATTGACTTTTAAAAGAATATCAAAGTAAGATTTTAATCTTTTTATCAAATCGAAAAAATGATTGAAAATGATTATCTGCCCTTTTTTTGACCAAAAAAAAAACAATATTTTTAACGAAAATTTCAGACGTGCTAGGAATGATTAAAAAAAAAAAAATACCCCCAAATACTTTTGATCTTTCCTCTTTAATAATAATATGAACATTAGACGATATAATTTTGTTTTCGTCAGTTCGGCGTGTTTTTCATCATGCTATGCTCTTTTGTTTACATTTTCGTGGGTGAGTTCTCCCCCTTTCATTCTCACGTGTTTTCAAATTGATTTTATTAAAAAACAACTGTATTTTTCCCATTTTCGGTCCCGTTAGAACCACCACAAGGTAATTTTATGTAATCCTGTGAAGTTTTGTTGAAATCGGCTAAAAAAAATGTAGGAAATTTCGATCCAACATATAAACGTTACAGACACACACAACCTGCGTTTTATAATAAGTAAGATATATATATATATATATATATATATATATATATATATATAAAGAATATTGCTCTACATAGTATTGAGTTCTCTTTTAAATTAAATGTTACGTTGTTATCTTACCTGAATATATATATATATATATATATATATATATATATATATATATATATATATATATCATCCTACACTCAAGTAGGGCAATAAAGCCACTAACACGCAAAGGCGTTATTGAGTGCGTGAGAATGTGAGAAAAAATATTATTAAAATGATAGAACAATAAAACATTAGATAAAATTTCACATTGCACTTACATATTTGATTTATGAGGTCATATATATATATATATATATATATATATATATATATATATATATATATATATATATTAATTATTTTAAATCATAGTCTTGAATCATTTTATACTTTTATATAATTATAATTTAAAAATAAATATAATTTAAGTTCTACTTCTGTATGGGGCACTGTTTTTTAAAAAAAAAAAAAAAAATACTAAAGACCTACGGATTATTTACCTAACGTGTTCTTTCCTATTTTCTACATATCTGCATATATATATATATATATATATATATATATATATATATATATATATATATATATATATATATATTATGTGTTTTTGTGTTTGTGTGAATTCAGGTTAAACTGTCGACATAAAACAAATTCAAATTTTCTTTAATATAGGTTTAACTTAATTAGCTACCATATTTCCATAATATTTACTTCCGTCTATTTCTTTAAATGTCGATACTATAACTAATTTTAATTTCTATATTTTATTTCCCACTCTATAAACTTTTTTCACTAAAGTATAATTTATAAGATTTCCCGGACTGTCATATCTCCCCAGCCATTTTTCAATGAAACCCTTACTTCCTTTTATCTATATATTTTAAATTTAATTTTTGGCGCCGTTTTATTCCTCTTTTAATTTCCAATTAATATTTCATTCTTCATATAATCCCAAATTAATGTCATAAGTTTAATATTAGGTTTCAATTTTTAAAAAATTCTTCCATTTAAAACAAATATCTTTCACAATCCTGTGACCCCTGTCTCGTCACTTTCGTCTGACTGAAACACTGAAATGGTAAATTCTGTATTTTTATGCATATTAGTTTTTCGACAGGTTAATTTTTTTTCGGTTTCACAGTTGACTTCTATTTACCGCCCCTCCTAACTGTATAGGCACTAACTCAGTCCAGAACGGGGTTGAAAAGACAAACGACCGATATCTTCGTCTGCCGAAATAGGCTATATGAGGTAAATTTGGAATTTACTGTTTATCAATATATATATATATATATATATATATATATATATATATATATATATATATATATATATATATAAAATATAGAAAACGAACAAATATGATTAAAAAAATTTCGGTCTGATTAATTTGTTTTTTAGATTTTTTTCTTCCACTTTTCGGTAAAGGTGTTGACTATTGTGATCGAAGTTGTGCATAACGTGTTAGAATTTCTTATTTTGTCATTTTTCTTTAAGTACTCCGAGGGCAATTCTCAAAACATTATCTGAAAATAGAAAAAATACAATAAAAATTTATACAGACAGAACATGTCAGCTCTTTTTCACCAATCTTCCTTGGATGAATACGTCTTGCCGAAATATAACTTATTCTCTCTCTCTCTCTCTCTCTCTCTCTCTATATATATATATATATATATATATATATATATATATATATATATATATATATAAAAGAAAGAAGTTGGAATCTTTCTGCTGACAACATCGAATAACAAAACTGATCATCTCAGTGTCTCGTGATATGCTGATATGCGTTTGGGAAGAATCCTCTCCAGTGTGTGTGTGTGTGTGTATGTGTGTGTGTGTGTGTGGGTGTGTGTACGGAAAATGAAATTAAAATTGCAAAACTATGAAAAATGACGCCGATATTGATATCTGAGTAAGCGTCATCATGTAAAGCCGTCATTGTCCGATTTGATCAGAGAAACTCGTCTCACTGAAACATTTCATATTAATTTTTAACAAGTCTTTCTTTTATGCAATTGAAGATCCATATCACATCTCTCAAGCCGTTTTGAATTGCATCACTGTTTCTGGTGCATTCTGCTTTCGAAACGATCAAAGGATACAAAAAAAAAACAACAACAACGTCAGAGTTATCTATATTGTATGCAGGATTTTATTTCCAAATCCTTTTGTATCTCTTTCGGCGGTAAAAATTTAAATCCCATCTTTGAAGATAAAAAAAATCTACGGGTGAAGTCATTACTGTCATTTTCTTTTATCTCGTTTCTTCCCCTCTCTCTATCTCTCTCTCTCTCTCTCTCTATATATATATATATATATATATATATATATATGTGTGTGTGTGTGTGTGTGTGTGTGTGTGTGTGTGTGTGTGTGTGTGTGTGTGTGTGTGTGTGTGTGTGTGTGTGTGTGAGAGAGAGAGGGTTTTGAGGAGCGTAGAACCACCACTTAATCGCTGGTATTCCAGGTCCACTATGACCTGGGGGTGGCAGCACCTATTTGGGTTCCAGCTGTGGGTAATAGTTCACCCCCAAAAAAACTGAGGTCAAAACACTATTAAAGTGTAAAATAGGTTTTTTAATAAAGCAATACTTTTTGTAAAATGATTATTACTAGAAATGAAATTTTGAAGGTAAAAATATTACAAGCAATACACATATATATATATATATATATATATATATATATATATATATATATATATAATATGTTACAGAAATACATTGCCAGAAATAAAAAATCTTGTCGGCATTAAATAACCCATTGAGGTTGATATGCCGTAAAACAAAACAAAGCAAGCCAAACCAGCAATAAAAATCTTATCGGCATTAAATAACCCATTGAGGTTGATAAGTCGTAAAACAAAACAAAGCAAACCAAACCAGCAATAAAAATCTTGACGGCATTAAATAACCCATTGAGGTTGATATGCCGTAAAACAAAACAAAGCAAACCAAACCAGCAATAAAAATCTTATCGGCATTAAATAACCCATTGAGGTTGATAAGTTAAAAAAACAAAACAAAAAGCAAACCAAACCAGCAATAAAAATCTTGTCGGCATTAAATAACCCATTGAGGTTGATATGCAAAAAACAAAAACAAAGCAAACCAAACCAGCAACCAAAAAATCTTATCGGCATTAAATAACCCATTGAGGTTGATATGCCGTAAAACAAAACAAAGCAAACCAAAACCAGCAATAAAATCTTATCGGCATTAAATAACCCATTGAGGTTGATATGCCGTAAAACAAAACAAAGCAAACCAAACCATCAATAAAAATCTTGTCGGCATTAAATAACCCATTGAGGTTGATATGCCGTAAAACAAAACAAAGCAAACCAAACCAGCAATAAAAATCTTGACGGCATTAAATAATCCATTGAGGTTGATATGCCGTAAAACAAAACAAAGCAAACCAAACCTGCAATAAAAATTTTGTCGGCATTAAATAACGAATTCAGGCTGATATTCCGTAAAACAAAGCAAACCAAACCAAATCATTTGTTTTCCACTTGCTATATTCTTTATTTCTTATTTTATCTCTCTGATATTTTCTTTAATTTCTTCTTTCTTTCTTTAATTCTTTCTTTCTTGCATTCTTTCTTTCTTTCCAACATTTGTTACTCTTTCTCTTTTCCTGCATTTATTCGTTTCCTCTTTCTTCATACGATTCGTTTTTTCATTCTTTCTTCCATTTGTTTTACCTTCTTTCCTTCCTTCCTTCCTTCGACCATTTTTCTTCCTTCAGTCTTTCATTCACCTCTTCTTATTTCCTTCATTTTTTTATCAATCTGTCTTTCTTTCAATCTTGTCTTTTCTTTCATTCATTTTATGTATCATCTCTTACTTTTTCAATCATTCATTCATTCTCTCTTTCTAGGATTTCTTTCTTCTTTCCTTTATTTATTCATTACTTTATCCTTCCTTAATATATTTGACCTTTAATTATCTCTATCATTTTTTTTTCTTTCATTGTTTCTTTTTTTTTCTTCTTTCCTTCTTTTACTCTTTCCTTTATTCTGGCTTTCGTTCCGTCCTATTTTCTGTCATTTATTTCTTATTCCCTATTTTTTTTCTTTCTATCATTTGTTTCTTCTTTTATTTATTTCTTCCTCCATACATTCCCTCGTCTCTAATTTCATTCTATCGCTCGTATTTTCTTTCCTTCTTTCCTTCTTTGTATCATTTTTCCTCATTCCAACAATGATTTGTTCCTGCTTTCTATCAATTGTTTCTTATTTCCTTTATTCATGCGTTCCTTCTTTCTGTCATTCAATTTTCTTTCTTTCATTCTTCTTTCTTTCTTCCTTTCTTTTCTTCCTTTCTTTCTTTCTTTCTTTCTTTCTTTCTTTCTTTTTCCTTTCTTCCTTTCTTTCTTTCTTTATTTATTTCCTTCTTCCTTTTTTTTCTTTTTCCTTTCTTTCTTTCTTTCTTTCTTTCTTTTTCTTCCGTTCTTTCTTTTTTCTTTTCTTCCTTTCTTTTCTTCCTTTCTTTCTTCCTATCTTTTTTTCTTTCTTTCTTTATTTCCTTCTTCCTTTCTTTTTCCTTTCTTTCTTTCTTTCTTTCTTTCCGTCTTCTTTTCTTTTTCTTTCTTCCTTTCTTTCTTTCTTTCTTTCTTTTTTCTTCCGTTCTTTCTTATTTCTTCCGTTCTTCCTTTCTTTTCTTCCTTTCTTTTCTTCCATTTTTAATTCTTTCTTTCTTTCTTTCTTTCTTTCTTTCTTTCTTTATTTATTTATTTATTTCCTTCTTCCTTTCTTTTTTCTTTTTCCTTTCTTTCTTTTTTCTTCGTTTCTTTCTTTCTTTCTTTCTTTCTTTCCTAATTACCATTTTTATTAACCACGCATAATATTCACCTTCATTTTCTTTCATTGATGCTTTCTTTCATTTCCTCTTTTTTCTTTCTTTTTGTTTTGTTTTCTTTCTTTCTTTCTTTCTTTCTTTCTTTCTTTCTTTCTTTCTTTCCTTCTTCTTTTCTTTTTCTTTTTCCTTTCTTTCTTTCTTTCTTTCTTTTTTCTTCCGTTCTTTCTTATTTCTTCCTTTCTTTTCTTCCTTTCTTTTCTTCCATTTTTCATTCTTTCTTTCTTTATTTATTTATTTCCTTCTTCCTTTCTTTTTTCTTTTTCCTTTCTTTCTTTTTTCTTCGTTTTTGGTTTCTTTCTTTCTTTCCTAATTACCATTTTTATTAACCACGCATAATATTCACCTTCATTTTCTTTCATTGATGCTTTCTTTCATTTCCTCTTTTTTCTTTCTTTTTGTTTTGTTTTCTTTCTTTCTTTCTTTCTTTCTTTCTTTCTTTCTTTCTTTACTAATTACCTTTACCGGTCTCTTTCATTTTTCACTTGCTGAGCTGCTACGGGACATCTGTCCTCATTTACGGCAGCAAATGTTGGACGGTCTCCTCAAAGATGAAGAAGAGACTCGAGGTGACGGAGGTATTGTTCTACAGAAGCCTGCTAAGGATATCACGGACCGAGCGTGTGAGCAACGATGAGGTTTTGGAGAGGATGCAATCCAAGTGGAAGCTTAGACTCAACATCAAGAAAAGGCAGCTGAAATTTCTGGGAGAGGTAACGAGAAAGGATGGCCTGGAGAATCTGGTACTCACAGGTGGAATAAAGGGAAAGAGAGGCAAGGAAAAGCAACACATGACATACCTGGCGGGCTTAAGCAAGCGGATGAGAAAACGTGGCCTCAGGGAGTTCGCAGAGGGACGAAACTTAGTGAGAGCTACAAGGGATAGGAGGAAGTGGAGAGCCGTGATCTACTACGTCCTGAAGGGATACGGCACATTAAAAAAAGAACTAAATTTTTCTATCTGCACATAAACATTTACGTTTATTTTTAGTCATTTTTTTGTTATTCTAATTTATGTTTTAATTTTAAATATTTATTGATTTTCTTCACTTCTTTCAATATTTCTTGTTCTCCTTCTTTCTTTCCTTCTTTCTTTATTTTCTTTCATTCACCAATGCATCCATTATTAACATCTTATTTATTCTTTTCCTTTCAAAACTCACTTCTTCGTGTCGCCTTGTGATGTTCATTTTTAGCAGCATTTCCTTTATCGCGCATGCGCACTAGCATTGGGCCTCCATTTTGTTCTCCCACTCATTGATTGGTCGATTTCTAGTCGACATTATTTATCTTAACCTTTGTCTTTGTTTCATTCCCTTATATCTCCCATTCGTTGCTATTAGGTCATTGACTTAGTGACTCTTTCTGCGGATTTCTAAAAATCGACACTGGTGTTTATATTCCTTGCGTTTTTGGCAAGTTAGTTGTACAGTTTTTTTTTTATTTATTATTTAATATTATTTGTTTATTCCTCTTTGCTTCGTTTCTTTGCAGGCCCAAAACAGTCTGCATGCTTTCTATAAATACTGCATACTTTTTTCCAGTTTGTATATACACCTACATAGAGAAACAATGCAAACAGACAAGGAAATGGAAACGACTAATGTACTAACATTTAGTGCATGAAAAGTGTCGAGGGTGTAAAAGGTAGAGGAAATTGTTGACAGAAGAGGATGGGGAGAGAAAGGGGGCGTAGGTAGAGAAGAAGCTAATAATAAGAAAAGTGGGTGGGATGAGAAAATTAAAAAAAAGAGAGAGAGACAAAGAGGGAGGGACATAGGAGGCGAAGGTTCAAAAGATAAGGAACAAAAAAGATGGTAAGAGGAAGTGCGAACCTGTGAATCTAGACATAAGTGTAGGCTTCCAGACAGTGATGTATCTATGGTAAGAGATCTGGGGGATACGTGACCTGTCAGCCAAATATGGGGGTGCTATCCGGATAAGAATTCATTCTGAATTTTAAATAACACTATTTTTCAAAGACGTCTGTGTTCATTTTATTTGGAATCCATCAACCTATGATTTGATTCCACTCACACACACACACACACACACATATATATATATATATATATATATATATATATATATATATATATATATATATACATAAATATATGTGTGTGTGTCTCATATGTAGAAAAATAGGAAAGAACACGTTAGGTAAATAATCCGAAGTTCTTTAGTGTTTTTGTTTTTATTTTTAAAAAACAGTGGTCCGTACAGAAGTTACCTGAATATGTTGTACACACACACACACACACACACACACATATATATATATATATATATATATGTTGTGCATATATTTATATATGTTGTGCATATATATATATATATATATATATATATATATATATATATATATATAGAGAGAGAGAGAGAGAGAGAGAGCACATATGTATATATACATATGTACATGTGTCTTGTTAAACCTTTAGAGTCTTATTAGTAATATAGGTCTACACCTACCGTGAAACCATTACCGAAGTTAAGCAACGTCGAGCCTTGTCATTACTTTGATGGCTAACCGTTTGAGAATATCATATGCAGTAAGCTTGTAAGTGCAGCCGAAAAATCGATAATGGCTCGGAATTGTGAATGGAGAGTCATTTTCCAATTCCAGTTTAGTTCATTTTATTCATGCTTAAATATCCTTGGGAAAGGCATGAATCGATTTCTTCTCTATCCACCTATGGGTTAATTAGTAAGACTTGTGTCACTAAATCATTATTATCTTAAAAATAACAATGCTTACAATGTAAAATATTTTCTGGCTTTAAATAACCTGCAAATGATTGATAAGCCTTAGAAAACGAAACAATCACCTAGTCTCTACAGTTTAATTGTATGAAATTGTCTCTTTTTTATGAGAGCTTGAAATAAACGCGTTAAATGTTGCCATGACCAACTTTGTTTTATAATATACATCCGAGTAATTTTTCGTCGGCTTTTATCTCGTATCCAACAATATAAATTTTTTCTGCTGATCGCTTCCTTTATGTTGATGGCGTTGTTGACTAAATTCGCCACCAATGCCAGATTCCGAACTAGAAGCTTCCATTTTCACCAAGACATGCCCCCGTTATCCATCCCCTATCGGCGTTTAGCTTTACCCCTTTTCGTTTTAGGTGAAACAATATCAGAGCAGAAGGAAGTGCCAATGGCTTGAATTTGCTTAAGGTGGACCTCAGCTTGCCAAAAAATGTCACACACATTTCATTACTTTCTTTTAAGGCACCCAAAATCCAGTTACAGAATGGCAACGGACTGCAGCTGAATCTGTTGTAATTTCAAGTGGCGCCTTCTGTAACATGTCCGTCATGCGTAGCCCTCATCGTTCGCTGTCTCAGCCGTTGACATCTGTTTGTTTCACCATTGTGGTCTTTGGTATTAGTCGCGCTTCGGATCCTCGACTGCGACCTTGCCGCCAATGGTGGGCCTACCACGAGTTTAGAACTCGTGAGGACATCGCTACCAGTGTCATTGGACTATAGAAATATCTCCACCACGACAAGGAGCGACGATCAAAGGTACAAACATATAAAGATACATGAATAAACAGACATATATTTTACGCTGGATTTTGGAGTAAACATTACCACATTATTATTATTATTATTATTATTATTATTATTTTAGAAGACAGCCACTAAATGATAAAATAATGAAAGTATAAAATGATCATCAAATATATGTGAACATTTTTTTGTTATTTTTATTGTTAAAAATATTGGAAAGTAAAAATAATAAGCGACAAATATTCTGTTGGAATAAATAATAAAAAAAGCATATAAATTAACGTTACAGCGCGAAATGCTTTACTTATAAATTTAAAAATACGTCCTTGCCCATGAAAAGAATATAATTATCCGCAAAATTTGCTAAATAGTTTTGAATGATAAATGATAGAGAAAGAAAGCGACGATTCTGAACTAATAGACAAAAATAAACACAACACATATTGCAACTTTTGGTACAATTTCGAAAATTACTTCCTCTTTCATAAAAAAAGAGAAATCTTACGCTTTAGTATTATAGAGTAGAATTATCTGAGTTTATACTTATAAGAAATGTCATTGTCCAGTCTCCCGCATCAAAACTATTTGTGTTACTACAGTGACTTTATGCTACAAATATATATATAGAGCTGGCTGTAGTGCATATACATAATAGCAAAGTGACTAATCGACATTTTAAACAACCGAAGTTTACAAAAAAAGTATATCATTCTTCTTCACCTTTGTGCAGGGGCTCAGACCGTAACAAAGGCGTGCCCCTTTCCAGGTAGTCATTAATTAGGAATTTCCCTGATCCAAAACAGAATGCGTGATCTTTGGTCAAAAGAACATTTCAAGATACGTCCTAGGAATTGGATATGTAATAAATCATGCGATTACAGAAATTTAAGTCTGCAAGAAGTGTTATAACAAACGAAGAAGAATGTGACACATACGACCAAAGCCGCATTGAAATGAAGAAAAATGCCTTCAACAAGATAAACAAAGTATTAAGATACAGGAAAAACCGCTGTGTAATATCGGTGCTCATATATGAAAGAGCATGGTGATCATTTCTTCGCAGATGGTGATTTCCACAGCGTAGCTTACGTGTGACACAAGGCCGAAAGTAGGGGGAAGCAGTGAAGATCAAACTCACTACACTGTCATAATTGTTCTAGCGAGACAAGCTTCCTAACCATTAGATGTGTTTGTATGGAAGGATTTCTGAGAATTGCATAAAATGTTCAAAATCGTCAGCTAAAAAAGAAAAAAAATTAACTGTTGAAGAAGAAAAACGAAAAATGGACAACCGAAGGTATAATAACAAACATTACCTTTGCCATTGAAATATTTTTAAGCATATCCCCACCCCCAAGCAAGGTGGAGGTGCCACTAGTACGCAAGGTGTTATAGAGAGTGAGAGCAAGTGTAAAGAGAAGTGTTTGGGGAAAGGATGAACAGAAAGACGGGGATCAAGATCAAGGCTTCAACCGATGTCGATGGACATTACATTTAAAATATTTGAAGATTATAGCTATCAGGGAATCAAGTAAGAGGAAGGGAATTCCACTGTCGGGAAGTGCGAGATAAGAAGCTGTTGGAGTAGCAGAGACGTCTATATTTAACCATTTCGACAGTGAAAATATGGGACTGAGATGAAAACCTGGTGGCCCTCTTAAATTCAGACAGTCGGGGAACCAGTGAAAGTAGATCGTCAGAGCAGTTGCCATGAAATTTTTTGTAGAAAAAGCAGACGGAAACCACATAACATCTGTGAGAAAGTGACTGTAGACGAGATGCCAGATCAGAACCGATCATATCCGTCTCTGGGCTTTGTCGAGGACCTCGAGATGAACGGCTGGGCACCAGACATATATGGCAGCAGTATTCCATGAAAGGGGCAATGGTTGATTAGTAGATTTGCGGGATAGACTCAGGCGAGAAAAAAACTTCCGGCGCGACTGAGAGAACCAACTTTCCTTGCGGTAGATGAAACTTGTGATTCAATTAAGTTGTTCCATTTCAGGTCAGTGAACGGTATGAGTCCAGGCGCTTCTTGCTTAATTATTTAAACAAGAAATAAATTAAAAATAAACGGAATACATCTATTTTTTAAAAACTTTAAAAACCCCAGAATATTCTTGAATATTATGCTAATTTTTAAGTCATGAAATATTAGAAAATATAAAGACACTGGTAAGTTATATATATATATATATATATATATATATATATATTGATTCCGTGAAGATTTTAAAATATTTTCATAATAAAAATCTTAGGCGGATTTATAAATCAGGCATAATATCCATCTCACGCACGGTGAATACTAGACCTGGCTTCTTTAGTATTTCCCCTTTTCTAGCGAGATTAATGCTCGACAAGCGTACATATAAATTTTAGTTCAAAATAGAATTCTTTTCATTTGTCATTCAAAATATTCAAATTTTAGGAATACGTTTTCACAGCGTCGCCCACGTGACGACAACGTGACCATGTTTTAAACGGGGCGCTGATCTTATAAAAATTTCAGTTATTTGTTTGGATAAGTCTTGTTCTTATGTACATCGTCTTTGTCATGTTGAATTGATAATGTTATAAGTTATGAATATGTCCTGAAGATGGTTTATTAGACCGAAACGTCCGACGTTGACATATTAACATTAAAACAGCATAATTGTATATGAGGATTTTTGTTTGTTTTTTCCGTATATATTTTTCTTCATATATATATATATATATATATATATATATATATATAAAAAGAAAGAACAGTAAGATCTAAAATCCGGTGTTCTTATAGATATTTTTATTTTTACAAAATAGTGCTCAATGTAAATTTACAGAGCATTTAGCGAAAATAACCATATTTTAAATCAATTAATTTATAATATATATATATATATATATATATATATATATATATATATATATATATATATAGGGTTTTGCAGCAAAATCCGTTATTTGACAAAAAGAAAACGAAATACTCAACAAAAACAAAAGTTGTACCTGCTGATACCCGACTGTTTGACAGCTAACTAACGTTTTTCTCTCTACCCTTTTCCAGAGCAGCGGTAGTAGCTTCTTTTCGCGCCGGGAAGAAGACTGCGGAAGTGATGGCTTGGTTAGGGTTCAAGCGGACCATGTTCATGGCGTGTGAGAACAAGGACGAGTTTACTACCAACGAAAGACCTACAACGTTCGTTCTTCGCCCGTTAGTACCTACGAGTTCGTCGCCGGAGTCAAGGAGACAGTCCACAATGATGGAAATCAGAGCTACGACAAGATCGCCGATGACATGTGCTGTCACAAGTCGACGATCTGCGGAACGATCAAGGACATTGGTTACTCCTCCTACCGGAAGTTTCACCGCATACTCATCACAAATGCCTCCAATGAGTCGAGGAAGGTCAAGGCCGGGGCTTTACTGAAAAAGCTCAAGTACGGGTCTACCGGGATGCTGAGGTTCTTTTCTGATTAAAAGAATTTCATCCAGGACCAGATGGGCAAAAGGCACAACGACAGGTGGACCTGCAAAACCAACTAGGAATTATCCGTCGTGAAGCGTACGAAGTTTCCCTCATTCGTCGTGGTCCTTGGCGTCATCTCCAGCGAGGGGGACGTCATGCCTTCATTCTTCTTTCAAAAGGGCCTGAGAGTCAACGCTGAGATCTACCAGGAGGTGCTGAGGAGCGTAGTGAAGCCCTGGATGGACGAGATCGCCGGCGGACGCCCCTAGGTCTTGCAGCAGGACCCCGCTCCTACACACAAGTCCAAGACGACCAGGCGTGGCTGCTCAACAATGTTCCTCACCATTGGTCGTTGGACTTGTGGCCGCCCTCCTCACCCGACTGCAACCTCCTTGACTATTTCTTCTGGTACGTGATCGAGGCCAAGGCCAACAAGAACGCCCAAAACACGGTCGACTCTCTGAAGGCTGCTATCGTGGAGGCGTTCGCCGCTATGGACAGAGACATAGTCGTCAAAGCGTGTGACTCATTTTGTGTCTGCCTTGAGATGGTCGTTACCGACAGTGCCAGTTACATTGAAAACTGTTGTAGTACGTAACGCTAACTGTTGCTAAATAAACTGTCGGGTATCTGCATATACAACTTTTTTTTTTTATTGCCTATTTCTTTTTTGTCAAGTGTCGGTTTTGTGCACACAGCCTATATATATATATATATATATATATATATATATATATATATATATATATATATATATATATATATGGTTGTAAGAGCAAAATTGTCCAAATTATGTAACAGTATAATTGTCCATTCCACAAACGTTTTAATATCTAAAAATAAAATTGAATTTCTTTTTTCCAGATTTTCAGATAAGACGTTTAGCCCTCTGGCTGTAAAGATCACTGAAAAACCCTTTGAGTTATTCAGCTAGAAAGAGAACAGGTTAAAATAATTTTTGTGTCAGTCCTTCAGTCATGGTACCATCTTTCACACACTGGCTTCCATCTTCAAAGTCCATTCAAGAAAACGGTGAATAAGTTTTTAAAATAGGATACAGTAGCGAAGAAAACTGGATCAGGAGTTCACAACAGAAAGAGAGATCATCATTTCAAGTCAGAGTTAAGAGATCAATTAGAAAAGATCCAACTCAGTCCATAGGACGTTTGGCACGTGAGAGAGGAATTTCACCTATGACAGTCCAAAGAGCAGTGAAAAATATTTGAAAATGAAATCGTACGTGAAACATCTCAGGCATATTGTTACTTCAGGACAGAAAGCTAAGAAGTTAGAGAGGGCGAATACCATTTTGAATAAGTTGGAAAATGATCCTGAAATAATATATATATATATATATATATATATATATATATATATATATATATGAACTTCAATATATCTTCTGCCTCCAATTCATAGCTATGATTAATTAATAATGAACGACATTTTCTTTTATGTTCGATTTTAACGATTCTTCCGTTAAGGTTGGAGAGTAGTTATATATTATTATTATTCCTCAAAAGAAGAATTCGATAGTGTTGTAAAAACCCCGGAGAATTCCAGTAATATATCTTTAATCATTTTTTTTATACAATGGTTCAAAGCTTAATCTAACAAATGGACAATTTAGCTTGTTACAAGATTTGGACAATTTTTCTGTTACAGTCCATATATATATATATATATATATATATATATATATATATATATATATATATATGTATCAAAGTGAACATTGAAGTTAACACTCAGATGTGACAGGCTGTTTTCATGCTACAGGCAATCGTCACTCAAATGGATTTCCCTACAAATCGAGCAACATGCTTTTCTATTGATTCTATTTCATACCATCTTTCCTTACTCTTGCCGAGCTTTCGCAATACTGCCCTATTGGTAACATAGGAAACTCTGGGGTAGCCATTGATATCACCTTCCAAGGATACATAAAACAGGAACCCACTATCCATAAGATTGCCTTCCTTACCAGAATTCTGATCGGGAATCCTTCAGGGATTGTCTTCGTGACACTCCTTGGGATGACATCTTCAACACTTCAATTGAAAATTGCGCTATTGAGGTCTCTTCTTGCGTCAAAAACGGCATGAAACGGCATTTGGAAATACCAGCTGAAACCGCAAACTGCTTGACGGATTGCACAAGCACCCTCGACCGCCATAACACACAGGAATTTCCAGCTATACCAGCATGACAGCACGCGTCAAAACAAGTGCCTGTTTGCTACTGCTCGTTACAAATGTAAGTGAGTCCTCGAAGGAGCTAAGTCCCTGCTTGCTGTGATAATGAGACACAGTCTCTAAAAACTTTGGCACTCGCGGGATCTCTGTAATAGGGTACCTCAATGTCTCTATTCCCCTCTATTCAAACGAGTTGAGATGTTATCATTCTCTGCTAACAAAGCTGAATGATTGCCCATAAATTCTGTACAAACGCTAGTTTTGACTCATCTTGAGTATCCCTGCCTAGCTTCACACTTAGAACTGATCCTCTGTTGAGTGATATGCATATAGCTCCTTCCATTGTCTATGCTATCATCTCTAACCTTGATCCCTACAAAGCATGTGGACCCGATGGTATCCTTGTAATAGTCATTAAGGAGTGTGCTCCCGAGCTGGTTCCTGTTGTCTCTAAACTTAATAAGAAATGGCTCGTGCCTTTTGCTTTCCTGCTTGCTGGAAGTCCTCGTCTGTTTTTCCAATTTATAAGAACTCTGTCGGAACCCATGCAACTATCGGCGTATTTTGGGAAGCTCCTAAAGGATTTAATCAGTGCAGAATTGGTTCGTCATCTCTCATTGCAGGGCCTTTTCTCAAACAAGAAATACGGTTTACGTTTCTCCAGGTCAACTGCAGTTGAACTGCGGAAAGGGTCTATTGTGCTTTAGATAAAAACATCTCGAATGCCTTTGACATGGTCTTGCTCTCAGGTCTTTACCACAAACCGAAAAGTTACGATATTTTCGGGAACCTTTTTGAGCTGATCCAGTCGTTCCTATAAAATTGTGAAATGAATGTTTTCCTGCACGGCTACTCGTCTACATCATTTGGTACTAAATATTGTGTCCCTCCCAGGTCTCCATCAAGCTTCATGAATGGCGTTCTCTGTGACATCAGCTAATTGACATCTACGATGACGACACTGCCATTTATTCCTGCCTCGATAGTAAGGCTGATCAGTTCGACAAGGTCAAAATGGCAGCCTATATCGAAAACGACTTTAAGCCCGACTCGGGGACAAAATATAGCTTGAGAATTTTAACGTCTCCAAAATTAAACTTCTCTCTATTACTCAAGTGAGAAACTCCTCGCTGCCTTCCACCAGCATGGCTGATGCTAATCTCCAGGAAAGTGACTCATTTCACTTTCCCAGGCAAACGTTTCCAGCTGATATGAAACAGAAAGGCTATATTGAATCCAGTGCTTGGTCAGATGCTATGAAAGGCTGTTCGCTGTATCTGGTGAAACCATTCTTCTCTCCTGGATCTAACTTGCTATGATTCTTCCACACGTTAATGTTTAAATTATTGCCGACATATATGGTCCAGTACCCCTGCTCTTAACTTGCCATCTACGTTGATGACACTACCATATATTCCTGCCTCGATAGTAAGGATTATTTGTCCGACAATGTCAAAATGGCAGCTGATGTCCAAAACGACTGAGGCAAAAGATAGCTTGTCAATTTTAACGTTTTCAAATCTAAACATGTCCCTATAAATCGTCTTAGAGACCGCTCTCTTTGACTTCCATCAGCATGGCTGATGCTAACCTCCAGGAAAGTAGCACATTTTACCTTCACAGTCTAACGTTATCCGTTGATATAAAATGGAAAGTCTATATCAAATCCATTGTTAGGCAATAAAGTCCGTTCACTGTATCGGGCGAAACAATTCTACACTCCAGAATTAATCTTATATATCTATAAGTCTACTATACGTCCATGCTTGAAATATTTCTGCCATATATAGTCCGGTGACCTTACAATTTATCTGGAGACGCTTGATAAGATCCAAAGAAGAAAAATATCATTGGTCCTTATCTGGCATCTCGGCTTCAGCCAGTTTCCCACCGCCCTAAGGTTGCCTCTCTGTGCCTTTTATATATATATATATATATATATATATATATGCTTTCATGGTAACTTTTCGGATGAGTTCTTCGCTATGTTTCCCAGACTGTATGAATTTAAGCGCAGTAATAGACTAGCGGAGAGATTGCATCAATTTACAAATGAGTTGGCATGATTTAGCAGCAACTTTTATGTTAACTGTTTCTTTTCTCGAAATTCTCGCTTGTGGAACTCCCTTTTGGCTGCATGATTTCCAGCGAACGTTAATCGGAAAGAATTTAAATGCAATATCAATCGCTATCTACTGTCCTCAGGAATAGTCTTTTCTATTTTCTACATTGTTAACGTTTTGTTTCTAATTCCTCCCACCCTGTAACCACTTGAGTGTTTGTGATTGGACTGTCTTGCTTTGCGTGGCACTGATTAAAAAATTAAATTTAACACTTATATATATATATATATATATATATATATATATATATATATATATTTCATTTTCGTTTCCATTTCATTTTGAAAGTGCTATCTGATGATCCGGCGTCCTTTAAAAGGGTCTGGTGAAATAAATTATTATAATGGTATCTTAAAGTGGTCTGTTTTTCTTTTTAAAATTATAATATATATACATACATATACGTATATATATATATATATATATATATATATATATATATATAGATAGATAGATAGATAGATAGATAGATATAGATAGATAGATAGATATTAATAATGCCTACAAAGATAGTTTATTCACATCTTTTGAGATGTATAACATCTTATTTGAAAATTTGAAAAATACAATAAAATTAAGCAGCCTGACCTTGAATTTGGAGAAAAGTTATTTAAAGACACACACACACACACACACACACACACACACACATATATATATATATATATATATATATATATATATATATATATATATATATATATATATCATTATTATTATTATTATTATTATTATTAAACTACTAGTAATACTCGATTGGAAAAAACCTCGGATAGCCCAACTTGTAAGTCTATCAAAACAAATTGGTACTCGAGGAAAAAAATTGGTAAAAACAAGAAAGAATTAGAAGCATCGGGAAAGGACGAAATAAATCGCTCAGTGCCTTAAGTTTTTAGTCCAAAGAGAAAAAAAAACAAAGCAAATAATAAAGCTACACCGTGTCATTTCCTCTTCAGACAGCTTACCCTGAAGATCCGTTTAGATGAAACCTATGTTGGTTGTTACTGGCTCTTTAGGAAGTTATTCCTTATATATACATATATATATATATATATATATATATATATATATGTGTGTGTGTGTGTGTGTGTGTGTGTGTGTAAGCAAATATATAGATATAGATCCGACAGTATGAAGAAAAATATACGAAAAAAACAAACAAAAATCCTAATATTCAATTATGCTGTTTTAATGTTAATATAATGTCAACGTCGGACGTTTCGGTCTAATAGACCATCTTCAGGACATATTCATAAAACATAATTAACATAGACCATATACAATTCAACATGAAAAAGACGATGGACATAAAAGCAAGACCAATCCAAACAGATAACTGAAATCTTTTATAAGATCAGCGTTCCGTTTAAATATGATCACGTCGTCGTTACGTGGGCGATGTTGTGAAAATGAGAAAAATGACATAATGCCTAGCCACCGGTTGAACGGTGGTAGAGAAAAATGGCTTAATGCCCAGCCACCGGTCGAACGGTGGTAGAGAAAAATGACTTAATGCCCAGCCACTGGTTGAACGGTGGTAGAGAAAAATGACTTAATGTCCATCCACCGGTTGAACAGAGGTAGAGAAAAATGACTTAATGTCCATCCACCGGTTGAACAGAGGTAGAGAAAAATGACTTAATGTCCATCCACCGGTTGAACAGAGGTAGAGAAAAATGACTTAATGCCCATCCAGCGGTTGAACAGAGGTAGAGAAAAATGACTTAATGCCTAGCCACCGGTTGAACAGAGGTAGAGAAAAATGACTTTAATGCCCATCCACCGGTTGAACAGAGGTAGAGAAAAATGACTTAATGTCCAGCCACCGATTGAACAGAGGTAGAGAAAAATGACGTAATGCCTAGCCACCGGTTGAACGGTGGTAGAGAAAAATTACTTAATGCCTAGCCACCAGTTGAACGGTTGGTAAACACTTGTAACAATTTTTATATCAACCGTGAAACATTACATACCAATTATTTGCGAATTTTGACCCAGGAGCTCAGGCAAAAAGATTAAAATTGTTCAAAGGGTTAATCTTATTTCTTACTTCTCTTTCCTTATTTCCGTCTCCTCCGTGGTCAAGAAAGAAAGACGACATTTCTTTTCCCGCTTCTTTTCCTTCTTTCATTCTTTTTCCTCATTCTTCTTAAGCTTTTGAGCCCTGACCGCCGGTTTAACGGTGGTAGAGAAAATGACGTAATGCCCAGCCACCGTTCACCCGGTGGCTGGGCATTAAGTCATTTGAACTTGTAACTATTTTTATATCAGCCGTGTAACATTACTTGCGAATTTTGTTTCAAGAGCTCAGATAGAAAGGGCTCAAAGTGTTAATCAATATTTCTTACTTCTCTTTCCTTATTTCCTTCTCCTCCGTGGTCAAGAAAGAAAGACGACATTTCTTTTACTGCTTCTTTTCATTCTTTCATTCCTTTTCGCTATTCTTTCTTAAAACTTTGAGCCCTGACCATCGCTTTTCCGGTGGTAGAGAAAAATGACGTAATACCCGGCTACCAGTTGAACAGTAGTAGAGAAAAATGACTTAATGCCAAGCCATCGGTTGAAAGGTGCGTAAAAACTTCTATTTTTACATCTACAGTCAAATATTACATATACATTATTTGAGAATTTTGACTCAGGAGTTCAGACAGACGGGTTAAAACTGTTCAGAAACACAGGGTTCAAAGGGTTAAATTTCAGCTCAAGAGGTCCATCATCGCTGGCTTTAACCATTCACCGAGAAGGAGCTGAGACACCTCAAAACTGACAAGTAGATAGAACTATATTTGGGCCTCTGATCCAATGTCCGTGTGGGACTCCAATTTTAAATTCGGTCTTATGGCATTTTCCGTCCCCTTTGGCGTTTGGATATATTCCATAAAGACCACATTATTTTTGTGTTTAGAATTATTATTAAGCTCAACAGCTGGAAGACATCCCCCAGGCAATAGTTTGTCCAGGATATGAAAAATTATGAAAGATATTTATGAACAAATTAAGATATAGAGATAAGAACATTATATATATATATATATATATATATATATATATATATATATATATATATATATATATATATACAGGATTGGTGTATACGGAATA
>CAHIKZ030001979.1:3302500-3310000 GCA_903632075.3 Acanthosepion pharaonis
TCGTCTTCTTCTTCTTCTTCGTCTTTTTATTCGTTTTCTTTTTCGTCTTCTTCTTCGTCGTCGTCGTCTTCTCCTTCTGCTTCTTTGTCTTCGTCTTCTTCTTCTTCTTCGTCTTTTTATTCGTTTTCTTCTTTTTCGTCTTCTTCTTCGTCGTCGTCGTCTTCTCCTTCTGCTTCTTTGTCTTCGTCTTCTTCTTCGTCTTTTTATTCGTTTTCTTCTTCGTCGTCGTATTTTTTTTCGTCATCGTCTTCTTTTTCTTCTTCTTTTTCATCTTCTTCTTGTTCGTCGTCATCTTCTGCTTCTTCGTCTTCTTCTTCTTGTTCTTTTCTTCTTTTGTTTTTCTTTTTCGTCGACGTCTTATTATTATTATTATTATTCGTCTTCTTTCTTCTTCTATTTCTTCGATGTACTGTGTCACTTCAGGGTGTTGCCGATCATTGTTCTCCACAACGTCCTGTCTTTTGTAGCTCTTAGTAAATTTAATCTTCTTGCTATTTCTCCTACACCCTGTCCTGCCATCCATTTACACAAGCACCTTTACTAAGTTCTACCGAATTTAATGTGGGGTTCCGGAGCCCGTAGACTCAGCCAAAAATTCCCCGTAGACCGCGTATAAAATGGGGTCGGGTAAGTATTTCCCGAGACGAGACTCTGGCCTTCGACAGCCCCAGCTAGGGATGCTCTCTGCCCAGCTGAAGATGAATCTCCAACTGCAGGCTCGCCGACATAACGTGTATAGATTAGTACAATAAATTTTCATTTTTTTTTTTTTTGCAAAAATTAGAAGTTCTATCATTTAACATAAAAAATACATCCACTATTTAGAACAACAATTAATGATTAAAATAACAAATACTTATTTAATAAAACTGTAATAATATTTGTGCCTATCTTTTATAGGTTTTATAGTAATATGAATCTATTTTTGGGGTGTATGATGAAATTTGCTTCTCCGTGAAAAATATTGCGTCAATCGTCATTGCATCAGATTTCTATCAAGCCCAGTCACGATTGTCTCGACTGTCGATTAGTTGTCCTAAGGCTATTGTCTGAGATGGACATTACTCCAAGGAGCGTACGAAAATTGTAACGTTGCAGGAACACACTTGTAAGACTTACCAGTGAGTAAATCAAAATATTATAAACTGGCCCAGAAACTCTCCTGATTTAAATCCAGTCGAATATCTATGGTCAATCTGTAAGGAAAGACTTCGTGGAATGGACATAAGAAGTACTAACATGTGCACTGGGTCATGTTTCATTGGAAAACGACGAAACAAATGTAAATAATAAGTGGATTATTCGTTTTGTTTTACTAATTTTGTACAAGGGTGTATATATTTAATTCTGGTAAAATAGAATGCACAGTTCTAGCACTGTAAATATGAATACAGTAGAGGGAGTAGAGATTGCAAATTACAACAAAAAATATTAGCGATAACTTCAACAATATTAAATACTGCAATGATTTCAACACGTATTAGAGTGCTGCAAAAATTCTAATATATAAAATTCTGTGATTTCATTAGTCCGTCCGTCACACTCTCTAAAATAGCCGTACATTGTTCTATCGAAAACAAAGATTTGGAGAGAAGTGCCAACAGAAAAGTGGGTACAAAGTGCAGTTGGTTTTAATAGAATATAAAAGAGCGCGAAGTGGGGTTTTCGTCAAGGCATTGTTCCAAATAAATCAGCTTATTTAAATATCATCGATTGGTTTGCGAAAATTGAACGAAATATAGAGTTTGTAAATCTCGATAAAAAAAAAAATTTAAAAAAATTAGGGAAACCATCAACGGTACTAAATTTTGTGAGGACTTCAACACGCGTGTTGCAAAAATTCTACCCCCCAAAAAAATCAAGTAATCTCATAACGTTACGTAATAAAAAAAAACCCGAAAAATCCGTATCAAAACAATAAAGATGCAGATGCTAGTCGAAACAATGGACTAATGATAATAACTATAATTTATCTCAAGACATTAGAGATTAAGGTATTCAGAATTACTAAAATTATGACTACAGCGGATAGAAACTTCCTCATTCTATTGAGCGTTGTTATGACTCTCCTACAGATGGCGCCTGTTCGTTTAAGCGCGATTGTCGCCGCTACAAATCCATCGACCAGCCTCCATTAAAACCTGCCTAGAAGCTGTGGACTCATAATGTTAAAAGCATGTTGCTTTGGCTTCGTTCCTTTTACTCATCATTCTCACCCCAAAAGAATGCTAGCTCGAGTGGTCCGTTAGTTGGATTCATTTGGTGATTGCCTTGAAGATGTTAACAGCTTAGCTGAAGAGTCGGAGCTTTTTCCTGGCCAGGAATGGTAAGCGAAGAAATGTGGGCGTGTGGTAATCTATGAGATTCTAATTTAGAAATACGATTTTATTTTTAAAATATATTTTTTGTTTGTTTTTTCTTCGATATCGTACTTTGTAATTGTTCTTGACTCCACTTCATATACAAACAACGTTTTCTATCTTCTACACAAACAGAAGGCGTTTTAAAGATTTTTAGAATGAATATGCCCAAAGGTTTTTTGCTTACAAAGAAATAGATCTATCTATCTATCTATCTATCTATCTATCTATCTATCTATCTATCTATCTATCTATCTATCTCTTTCTTCCTATCTATCTAGCCACCATATCGCTCTCTGTCTGTCTCTCTCCCTATATATACACATACATATATGTATAATTTCTATGCATTATCTATCTATTTATCTATCTCATTATCGATATATCTATATATCTTTATATGTATTTATATATTTAAACGCGTATCATACGTATCGATCTCATCCTATTCATATCTATCTATCTATCTATCTATCTATCTATCTATCTATCTATATATATATATATATATATATATATATATATATATATACATACATATATATATATATATATATATATATATATATAACCCTTTCTTCCTATTAATATATTTAAATGCTTTTAATTCCATTGATATGAATGCATCTCATCTTATTCATGCCCGTCTCTCTATCTATCTCTCTCTGTACATACATACATACATATATATATATATATATATATATATATATATATATATATATATATATATATATATATATATATATATATATAAATGGTTATACTCGTTTGGAAAATCCTTTTGGTATTTTGGCTTATAAATGAACAAACCAATGCCCAAGGGAAAATAAAGGGATAAAGAGAAAAACTATGACCATGAAATTGAAGGAAAACAATCGTCCAGAATTCAAGCTCAGAGTCCAAAAAAAAAACCCTCCAAAACGAGTTAAGCAAAAGTAAAGTGCTCAATACACTAAGTAGTGGAAAACTAAATATGAACCTAAAGAGCCAGGTTAACCTACCTAGGTTTCACCTATACGGATCGTCAGGGCCAACTGATATATATATATATATATATATATATATATATATATATATATATATATATATATGTGTGTGTGTGTGTGTGTGTGTACCTCTGTTTATATTTATATATTGAAAATCGTTTTAATCCAATCCGTATTCATCTATCTAATCCTTTTCATATACCGGGTGTAACAGCGAAATTGTCCTAATCGTGTAGCATCATGGGATAATTGATCCGTCCACAAAATGTCTAATATCTAAAAACCACTAAACTAATTCAGTTCCTTTTTTTTCCAGATTTTCAGCTATTTTCACACCATTTGTCGTAAGAATCACAGAAAAATTCAGCTAGAAAAAGAACAAGTTAAAATCGTTTTGTATCAGCCCCACTCTGTCTTCCCAACTGAGCAATGGTGAGAGGAAAAAGGATCATTCGTTCCAAAATTTATACTCTGGCTTCCATTTTTCAAAGTCCGTTCAAGAACCATCAAGAGAACGGTAAATATGTTTAAAAAAAAAAAAGAGAAAACAGTAGCGGGAAAGACTGGTTAAGGATGTCACAGCAAGAAGTAGGATCATCATTTCAACTAAACTAAATAGACTCTTATTGTTCAAAGTAGCGTCAATAGTGTTATGAAACCTCGGAGAATTCCAGTAAGATATCTTTAATCATTTCTAAGATGCAACGTTTTAAATGTAACAATTCGACAATTTTGTTTTTAGAGCCGGTATATGCTTGAACTGGGATCAAATATATTTTGATGCGGCATTCACCCTGGGCGGATTGAGCCGGCTTCTTCCTGCTGACTCATTCGTAGTCATGTGAGAAGAAGATTCTTGGGATAAATTACAGAAGTAGGGTACCCAGGCCTACTCGGATAACGTTCTTGCTTGCCGCGGGGTTCCCACAGACGCAGAGACAGGAACGACCAGAAGCCGCCGGTTGCCGATGCAGACGCTCCTTGGATTTTTTTTAAGAGCAGGTTTGAATTCAGAGTTTTCCTTCTTCTAGACTAGTTGCCATCCAAGGCTATAGAACCCAGTCTTTCCTGCTATTTATCCATAGCTGGAGGGAGAAGAAGAGGATTCACACCTTTCCCAAGGGTGTTAGCACGTAAATGAAAGTAATGGATTCGACTGGAATTCGAACTTGGCTCTCCGATTCCTCAATCCAAGCCGCTATCCACTACTCCACCGTGCCTCCTCGGATCAAATATAGTTCAAATATAGCTCCGAATGCGGAAGAATCGTAGAATAGAGATCAAATAGGAAACGTTTATAAATCTAACGTTTCACTTTTATTAAAGCATTTATAAGAGAATGAGATAGGGTGAAAGAAAGAAATTCTAGTATCTTTCATATTTGTTTCATTTGATTTCCATTGGTTAAGCAGGTTTGACGTGCATTTGACTTGTTATGTAGCGTTACTATACGTTACGGTTCTATATTAAATCATCAACCTTTGTTAAATGAATATCACCAACCCTTATTAAATACACCCTAGAAGAAGCTAACATAGTTTATCTACCACAAACGGTGCTGACGTAAAAACGTCCCTAAATAAATATTCGAACAACGACCAAATATAAATAATGCCTCCTCCTCCTACTACTACTACAACTATACCCCTCCACCCACAGAGGTATAAATATCATCATCTGAATCCCAAATACATATTTTTAGTTGGAATCCGTTAAATTTTTTCATATCTACTTGAGTTCAGAACGCCATAAATTATACTAACGCTGCTTAACGAGTCAAATGCTCTTGAAGCCTGCTTAACCAATGAAAATACACTCTTGTGCAAATTAACCAAAACGAATATTTCCGTTATTGTTTACATATTTGTTCGTTTTTTTTTCTAATGAAACATGATCCAGTGCACTTGTTAGTACTTCGTATGTTCGTTTGACAGAGTCATTTCTTGCAGATTGACCACAGATTCTCGGCTGGATTTAAACTAGGAGAGTTTCCGGGCCAGTCATTTACATTGATTTGCTCACTGGTAAGGCTTGCCAGTGTGTTCGTGCAGCGTTGCAATTTTCGTACGCCTTCTTTGAGTAACGTCCATCGAAGACAATGGCCGTAGGACAACTAATCGACAGTCGAGACAATAGTGTCTGGGCGAGATAAAAATCTGACGCAATCACGGATTACGCAACATTTTTCGAGGCCAAACAAATTTCATCATACAACCCAAAAACAGATTCATATTACAGAACACCACTGCAAATGGCCTAATGTTAGATAGAAATAGAAATCGATTCCACCCTGTCATTTCAGTGGGTCTAACATTGACTGTATGGTGAAACAAAGGAAACTAAAGCGGTTGTTTCAATTAATTTTCAGCAGGATGTAAAATACTACAGTTTATTTTCCACATATGATGAAACTTATATAAAAGTTATACGTGTTAGATTGATTAACGTTTGCTTTTTTTTTCTTTATCATACACACACACACACACACACACACACACACATATATATATATATATATATATATATATATGTTTGGTTGTGTCTTTGGTTAATTCTATGTATGTATGTATGTATGTGTGTGTGTGTACCTCTGGTCATACATATATGAATATATTTACATTAAGTTAAATATTTAATTATGAGATTATTTCATCGGATATAATATATATATATATATATATATATATATATATATATATATATATATATATATATATATATATGTGAAAAGTGTATATAAATATAAATAAATAGATATATGTATAATTATTTATATATAATATGCGGTACTTATGAGAAAGCGCTCAATATCAGAGATAGAGCTAACATATTTGGTTGGATAGATGTGAGTTTGTGACCCTGACGATCGCTAAAGCGTGAAACCGAGGGTCACAAACTCACATCTATCCAACCAAATATATATATATATATATATATATATATATATATATATATATATATATATATATATTAAAGAAAACAGACCATTTTAAGGTACAAATCTAATAATTTATTCCACCAGAACCCTTTTAAAGGACACCGGATCATCAGATAGCACTTCCAAAAATGAAATGAATTTGTTTTTTTTCATAATAGTACCTTAAATTGGTCTGTTTTTCTTTAAAATATTAGCTCTGGATTTACATTGAGCTCTCAAGATTTTATCCTCCTTACGGATTACCAAGTTCTTCTTATATATATATATATATATATATATATATATATATATATATATATATATATATATATAATGTAGCCAAATATAAGAGGGATAAAGAAAGTTTTTAATTCTTCCCTATTTTTTTTTGGGGGGGGGCACATTTGATGCAATGTCCCGAAATTTTATTTTCAACAGAATGATTTTTTTTGATTACTTCAAATAATAATGTCTAGCAGATACACGTATTTCAGCAAGCACTGATCAATCCTTACTTTCTTGCATTTTCAAACAGTCTTTATTCATTCTACTGGCCTAGAAAGCGGAAAAGTACACGATAAATGAGAGAAGGTTCGAACCCTGCTGGAAGGCATACTTCCTTCATTAATTTTTCTCGAGTGCTCAGGCTGGTAGACGATATAATGTCTGTTTAAAAATAGAACCTCTACCTAGATACATATATATATATATATATATATATATATATATATATATATATATATATATATATATATATATATATATATATATATACAAAAATAACTTTTGATATAATAAACGTATATATCGGATTAAAAAATAAAATTCATTATTTTTAGAAAAAGCAATGAGTTTAAAATGGTGTAATATGATGGACAA
Source organism: Acanthosepion pharaonis (assembly GCA_903632075.3). Classification (NCBI taxonomy): domain Eukaryota; kingdom Metazoa; phylum Mollusca; class Cephalopoda; order Sepiida; family Sepiidae; genus Acanthosepion; species Acanthosepion pharaonis. The sequence goes on from CAHIKZ030001979.1 coordinate 3,309,646, forward strand.
GATAGACTGTGTAAATTTTGCAGTTGCCAATTTCGAAAAAAATACCAAAATCGATATCTGATATATATATATATATATATATATATATATATATATATATATATATATATATACACACACACATATACTTTAAAAGAAATAAATTGAAAAGGTAATTTGTACATTTTTGAGGACATCATTGATTTCTTCAAGTCTGTGAACAGACAAAACAAAAAAATATTGAATGTGTTAAAATGTTTACCTATCTTATTTTTTTAACTTTTTCACGATAAACAACATTTATACAGGTATTTCAAGATAATTCAAATTCATTATATCATTTGAGGTGTGAAAGTCACAGTCAACATGCGGTGTT
>CAHIKZ030001979.1:3317500-3372500 GCA_903632075.3 Acanthosepion pharaonis
GACAATGATCTTTTTTTCCTTTCACCATTGCTCAGTTGCGAAGACATATTAGGGCTAAGACTAAACGATTTTGAAATGTTTTCTTTCTAGCTGAATAACTCAAAGTGTTTATCAGTGATTCTTCCAACAAATGGTGTCAAGATGTCTAAACATCTTATCTGAAAACGGGGAAAAAGAAACTAAATTTGTTTAGGGTTAATTTTTTTTTTTTTTTTTTTAGATATTAAAATTTTAGTGGGATGGAAAATACCCATGCTGTTACACGATTTTGAAAATTTTACTGTTAAACCATGTATATTTATGTCATATATTTTTATATATATATATATATATATATATATATATATATATATAATATAATGAAAAATATATAGAAAATAGGGAAGGAACTGGTTAGGTAAATAATCCAAAGTCCCTTAGTATTTTAGTTATTATTTTTTAAAAATAGTGCTCGATACAAAAAGTAGAGCATAAATATAATTATTTATTTAAAAATATGATTCCAAAGCGAATTTTTTTTGGGAACCAAAAATTTCGCTTGAAGATGAAACAGAGCTTATTTTAACTCAATTTAATTTAAATAATTTAAATAATTATATTGAAGTTTTCGGCTCTTGTTTTGAAACATGGGACTTCTTATGTCGCGATTTGGAATCATATTTTTAAATAAATAATATATATATATATATATATATATATATATATATATATATATATATATATATATATATATATATCATATATATCAAGTATAGGATTGGTGTATACGGTATAAATTCCAATAACCAATAAATACTATTCGTAAAAAAGTGTTCAATTTCAGAGTAGAGCAAATATAATTATTTATTCGAAAATTATAACATAAATATGTTATAAAATCACTACAAAAATAGCCATTTTGTTTCAACACTTCTGGTGTCTTATGAAGTGATGATGTTGAATGTAGAATAAGGGGTTTTAAAAGGTTCAACTCAATCAAACACCCCTCGCTAAGGGGAAACGCTGTTACATAAACTGGAATGACCAATCAAAATACAAGTATACAAGAATTCAAAAAACTTGACAACGAACTAAAATTATAATAATTTTGTGGTTAGACAAAAAATAATTTATTCTAACCAATAAATATTAAATTATGCGATAAAACTTGAAATTAAAAATTAAAAATAACCCATTTTAAAGTTTACATTTAATCTATATTAATTTATAAATTATAAAATTACTGAGGAAAAAGGGAAAAATACATATTCTATTCATTTAGTTTTTATTGAAATTAAGTTGGAATAAACGTTAAGATGTAAAGTTGCTCCGAACTTCATGAAAACATAAATACATTTGATGGATAAACAGAAGCAGGGGAGGATGCCATCTTGCAAAAGACAATACATACACAATCAGATTATGATACATAAACACGCAGACGTATTTAGATATATACACACACAAAAAAGCGACGAGACAGGAAATACCTCCGCGACCCTAAAAAAAAAAACACATACATACACAATGAAAGGTACACACAAGTGACCGTACACAGACACCGATAAAGACATGTACATGCACACACATACATTGACAAAGACACTCCGATACACCAACCAAGAAATATTCAAGTTTGAAAGTGTCATTGAACGAATTCTAGCCCTAACCACTTATTAAAATATAACTTATACGGGCAAATATACATATATAGGTCAGCTGAAAGATTCGTAGGCTGACCAATATACTCTCATGTAATGTGACCAAATAAATTTTATTTTTCAACATAGTCAGCCTTACTGCCCACAGATCCATTGGTGTTGCAGCCTTTGTATTCCATTGGTTGAGAAGTTTTCATCTTCTTGGTAAAAAAAAATCATCAGCAAGCAGATATAATGTAATTATAATTGGTTTACAGCCAAATGTTTACAGCAAAATATATATATATATGTATATATATATATATATATCGTCGGCGGGATATATGGAGAACTAGGGCTACCAAGACGTCTAGTTCTCCCTCTCGGCCTTGCTAGTCCAAAGGAAAGGATAAGCCAATACCGTTTGGTACCAACGTAGCTGTAGGAGTTGCCAGAAGGTAGCACAAAGTGCTGTCCATCCTACTTCGGGGATCCACTCCAGGTTTGAATTCAGAGTTGTCATTCTCCTAGACCTGTTGCCATCCAAGTTGCTATTTACCCATAGCTGGAGGGAGAAGAAAAGGATTCACACCTTTCCTAAGGGTATTAGCACGTAAGGGAATATAATGAATTCGACTGGAATTCGAACTCGGATCTCCGATTCCGATACCCATTACTCCACCAGGCCTCCTATCTGATATTGGAGAAGGCCTTAAATCTTCGATTAATGTCAACTGGCGCTACAGAATCAAAAAGAAAGAACTGTACCAGATATCAGAAATCACGTCACTTGAGGTGTTTCAACAACAGCAATAGCTAAAATGGATATGACATATGGTTCAAAGAGAAGATGATGACATAAGATGGCGGCGTTCCACACTACATCAGATAAAAAGTTAGGAAGGAAAACTACATCAATACTGAAAAGAATGATAATAGTGGTTCTGAGTAATCTATTTTCCTGAAAAACAACGTTAAGTGAAAGATTGTATACATGTCAACCAGAAACATCAATGGCTGCTGGGTCAATGAATGCCATATGTTTCCTTATAAGGAAACCGTTATATTAACGTTAATATAACCATTGATTAGGATTGACATTTACTTTCTATCTTCATTTTTTATCTATCAAACTACCAATACCTATTCAGATAATTTATCTCTCTTCCAAACATTTCTTTCTATGTTTCTTTCTTTTTCATCTATCTATCTATCTCAGTCAGTACATGTCTGTCTATCTATCTATCTATCTATCTATCTATCTATCTATCTATCTATCTAAGTCTGTTCAGATCTATCTATATATCTATCTCTAAGTAAGTTTTTTCAGATCTCTCTATCTCTCTGTTTATCTATCTATCTCAATCTGTTCATATTTGCCTATATGTCTATCTCAGTCTGTTCAGATCTATCTCTCTATCTATCTATCTATCTATCTATCTATCTATCTATCTATCTATCTATCTATCTATCTCAGACAATACATATCTATCTATCTATCTATCTATCTATCTATCTAAATCTGTTTAGATCCATCTATATATCTAATTCTAAGTAAGTCTGTTCAGATCTATCTATCTATCTATCTATCTATCTATCTATCTATCGGAGTTTGTTCATTATCTATCTGTGGCAGTCTGTTCATATCTATCTATCTATCTATCTATCTATCTATCTATCTATCTATCTATCTATCTATCAACATATCTATCTATCGGAGTTTGTTCATTATCTATCTGTGGCAGTCTGTTCATATCTATCTATCTATCTATCTATCTCAGAATGTTCTATCTATCTATCTATCTATCTATCTATTTCGCATCCTGGGTATGACGATAAACTACATCCGCGTCCAGTTTAAGACGATAAAGTACTTTCAACAGCAAGGCCTCTGATCAGGAGGCTTTGAGAAGCGTAGAACCTCCTCGTAATTGCTGGTGTTCCCAGTTCCCCCCTTACCAGGGTGGTAGCATCTGTTAGGGTCCTAGCTATGGGCAACTAGTTAACAAAATAAACCAAACCAAACACTATATTTCACTTGGTGCGTTTCTTTCTATTATTCTATAACTCAGTTTTCATATTTATTGATACCTATCAGACTATCGATCTGTTTTAGTTTTCTTCCTCTTCGTCGACATCTACCTTTTTATGTCTCTCTCCTCCCTTTCTAACTCTCACTCTCTATCTCTCTCTCTCTGTCTGTCTGTCTGTCGGCCTGTTGTCTGTCTCTCTCTTATTCTCTCTCTCTCTCTCTCTCTCTCTCTCTCTATATATATATATATATATATATATATATATATATATGTGTGTGTGTGTGTGGTTATTCACATCAGTGTGTCTATATATTTCTGTACATACGTATCTATAAATCTATCTGATTCCCTAAATATCTATCTATCTATATATATATATATATATAGATATATATATATATATATAGATAATATTAGTGGAAAATATACATACATATGAAAATATATCTAAAAAATTCCCATACATGTATATTTTCAGAAAAAAAATTTTCCAAGAGGAAGGATCCAGGTAGAACTCAATATCTAAGACAAAGAAAGGATATAATAAAAAGGCTTAAACACTAATATTCCATGGTCATAATTTATTCCATTGGAATCATAAATACGATCCAAATCATCAGATCTACAAATTCAAAATGAAAACAGAAAAAACAACTCCGGAAATCAAAACAGAATTTAGAGAAAGTGTAATTATGAGGATGAGTGACAGAGAGAATTTTTGGAGATGTGGGTGGGGTGGATTTAAAAAGAGGAGAAAAAAAGTCGACGGATGTCTAATACATAAAGATACATTTTGTGGTGACATATACACACCACAGACAATTCGGATAGGAAGGGGAAAAAAAAAAGGGGGAAGGGGTGGGGGAGAGTGATGGGACGAAGGAAAATAAAATTGTGTTTACTTAAAATTTAAAATCAAATATAAATATATGAAGATGAATATAACGATTGTCTCATTTGTTAAGGACCAAATATTTCTATGTTCAAAAAACAAATTAGTTAGATATGAACAGAATTTATATATATATATATATATATATATATATATATATATATATATATATATAATTCTGTTCATATCTATTTTATCTAGCTAATTCTGTTTATATCTATGCAAATTTCTAATTATGTTCATAACTATCTAATTCTGTTCATTTATATATATATATATATATATATATATATATATATATTACACACAATTAAATATGCATGTGTGACTCAGGTATTGTGGGAAGTGGTGATCAATAAAATCTTGGCTCGTCAATCTGCCCAGCAATATGATATACTCAAGATGATCTGAAACCAAAGTTTCATCATCATATCCACTTCAAAGCTGCCTATAATGTTGCTGACCTTACCGCGAAAATTATCGGTGTGCAAACTCAATATATGCAGTAGGGCCAAAAGAATCTCCGATTATATATATATATATATATGTTCGTTTTTATACAGGTAAACGAGGTCTATTTACGAAGTAATACTTTTCAGTATAGGAGTCAGAGCTTTTATACATACAGACATGGATACAGCAATAAAACACTCCCTGGTAATCTGTCTGTTTCTCGCTTCAATAATATATATGTATATATGCACGCTTTTATGTACCAGAACAATGTTAAGAAAATTAATGACAAAAGTTAAAACAATAATATATATATATCTATGTGTGATTAATTATTGTATGTAAATCATATGCTGCCTAATGTTTTATGTTTATTAAAAAACTATCGATCCGCAGTACATAAAAATTCCTATAAAAAAAATTACTATTATGACACTACACTATATTATTGAACTATATACTTAGTTCATGACATAAAAACTGAATACACTTGTAAAAATAGAATGGATGGATTTAACACATCACAAGAAATATTTAAATAAAATTCTCACTTAAAATTTTGAAAACTTAGCGTTGCGTCCTTGCACGTTCGAGATCTTACACAACCGTCAATAATAGCAGATATTCAAAAACATCTTTCGGTCGACATACAGGTATATCGTCTCAAGTTTTTTGATTTTATAAGAAAAAAACACATGCCTGATGATGGATGGTAGACCGTCCGTAAGTACTAGCATTTTAACATCAAATAAACTGAAAACTACAGACAACAAGTTTTTCTTCAAGGATCAAAACTCGCACTATGGATGAACAGGATTTTAATGCATATATTATGTTTTCTAGCGATGGATGTCGCCAATAATCGCATTGATACTTATTAATTCTATGTATGATTAATTTTGTATATATATATATATATATATATATATATATATATATATATATATATATATATGTGTGTGTGGGCGTGTGTGTGTGTATTTAGGCAGCAAACTTTCTTTAATGTAAATGTCATTGAATACGACAGACAAGGTGCTTTTATATAGTTTTTTATACAATTTCTCATGCGATCTAATAATTTTTTTTTATTTACGGATGATAAATTATATAAAAACTGTCCAAATGTTCTTTTTATCTTTCGGCTATACATTTAGCCATTTTCAAGGATTATATTTTAACTGTTAAATAAGAAATAGTTTGTTGTATGTATGTTTTATAAAATGTTTTCATTTTTTAAAACGCTGTCAAGATATTGTTTCCATATTCAAAGTTATTATTACGTGTTTTTTTTTTTATTAATAGGACTTACATTATTTTTAGCCTTTATTTGCATGTAGATGATACTATTATATTAGTGTTGTCAACAAGTATGTTAGGAATAGGGTCCGGTAGGTCTCCATGAATATTTAGATGAGATCTAATTGAGCTAAGGTCAGAAAGGTGTAGAGTGAGTCTGCGTGTCAAACATGTTGTAGTGTGGCCTATAAAAATTATTTACGAATTTTGATTGATCAGGTATAGAATTCCTTAATGGGCATTCGAATTCGTAAATAATATTTTCCCTATTTAATTTTGTTCTAGGAGGTGAATTATTAATTTTAACTATAAGGTTAGAGTTTTTAAATGTTTTGTAATAAATAATTAATCTATTTTTTTGCTATTGTCAACTGGTGTTATGCATTTATATATATATATATATATATATATATATATATATGTCGTAGAGTCATTTTTGACGTACATTGACAGACCATGTCGAAAGTAGTCGGGATCATCGAATCAACGCGAACGATTCTTTCCTTAGCCAAATAGTATGTGTTTCCCTAGGGCTACATACAGTTTTGAATTCAGAGTTTTCCTTCTCTAAGAACTGGTTGCCATCCAAGTTTATAGAACCCAATCTGTTAATGAGTCGACTGTAGTTGGAATCATCGAGTTAATGCGAATGATCCTTTCATTAGTTTCATATTATGTGCCTCGCCAGGTGCACATACATTTTTCAAGTCAGACACTCCAGTTTCTCTTAGGCTGGTTCCCACCCAGTCTATTCTACTATCTTCCCATAGCTGGGGTAGAGAAGAAAAGGATTCATACAATTCTACTTATTTTTAATAGGATCCCCCCGTAATGAAGGAGAATTTTCTTAGTATATTTAATTCCCAGTACTTTCGACATTAGTACAATGTTTTCTGCAGGGCCTTGTTTTTCTAAGACAAAATATTTTCTTTTTTACATTTGAAGTGAGAAACGCTTATGTACTATACAATTTTAAATTTTATTATGTAGGCACACGTGCTAACGTGAAGGGAGGAAGCTAATTTATTGTAAAGTCTAAATATTTTCAAAAAAGAAAAAAACTATTAAAACTATTTTAAACTATCTACTGCAAATATTTTTAAATATTTGTGCAGTATTCTAAATTAATTTTATTAAGGGTTGTTTTCAATTTTTCAATACAGATATACATCAACATGGTAAATTTCTTCTAAAATAAGTAGACAAAATTTCTCTAAATTATTTAATGAGACATATATACATATATATATGTGTGTGTGTAGGTATGTATGCATAAATACGTCTAGCCACACTGATGTGCTGTGATACAGCGAAACAGTCTATCTTTGGATGGCAATATATGATTCTGAAATATTTCATTTCAGCCCTCTGGGTAGAAAGTGTGAGTTTGTAAACAGTAACTATTACGGCTAATAATGCAAGACTCTTCGGTAAAGCGAATCGAGTTCTCTCAGTCACTGTGTGGTTATCTAAAAATAAATACGCTTAAATTCACCTTCATCCCTGACGTTCCTCAGAGGCTTAGGAATAGAATCTCCGAATTCAGCTGGGTTTCGATCCTAGCTAGAGGCAACCGGACCTCTAGGCACACTGATGAGCAGGGATACAGTGAAACAGTTTGTCTGTGGATGACAATATATATATATATATATATATATATATATATATATATATATATATATATATATATATTGTATTTAGGCAGCAGTCCTTCTTTCATGCACATTTCATTGAAAACATTAGGCAATGTACTTCGATTTAGCTTTTTACACAATTTCTGTTATGATCTAATCATTTTGTCTTTCCAGATGATAAATTGTATAAAAACTGACCGAATCTTCTATATTTCCGAACGCGCTTTTGTCTATAAATTTAGCCATTTTCAAGGATGAAATATTTTAACTGTTAAATAAGAAATAGTTTGTTGCATCTATGTATTTATATAATGTTTTCATTTTTTTCGACATATGAATATGTATATATATATGCACTATAGAAGTGTTTAAATATATCCAATAATCAGCTATTATAACTGGGGAGACACATCTACCGTAGTTGACCGCTTTATGCCTGAATAATCTGCAGAGAGAGCTTCCCAAATAACCTGGTGCGTCTTATACGCCGGAAAATCCTTTACCAAAATTATAAATTCGAGTTATGAGGTTGGTGCAAAAATAATGACGTAATAATGTCGTTTTTGACGTTAAAAATACGTAAAAAAACGACATTATTACGTCATTATTTTTGCACCAACCGAATAATTTAAAGTTTTCATTCTGCTCAAATAAAATTGATCAGCCTCATGATTTTAAGCGTCGAGCAACATAAAAAGTATTGAAATAAAACAAAAAAATATCCTTATGGTAATAATTGTAAACAATTCTTTCGTCTACAGATTAATATAGGATTAACCCGCTAATGCCCAGGTTGCTTCCTTGATTTTAATTGGCCCGCTTATAATTCTATAGCATTTCAAAGGCAAGGACGTCAAATGGTCGCCGATGCTGACGTCGTATCAGTTTATCAACCGAAATAGCCGCCATTTTGGTTTAATTTTGATGAAAATAATCACTTTGATATTTGCAACGCCCTATGCTGTTTGTCTGTTTTTAATGCCTAAAGATAACTGCTCTAAAAATTTCTCATTCGTCGCCTTATAATTAGCAAGCAATCTTTATGAATTTAGATAACAGTTTCATTTCGCCTTTCAGGCCTGTTGGCGGCCGAATTTGATTTTGTTTTAATCATGTTCACGGTATGATAATCAGACATCTAGGGCGTTCCAAAAACGACAATTAATACAAACACAGATTCGTTCGTTTTCGTAAATGCGTTTACAGAAAAGGATGTTATCCATTCAAATGTAAAGATGGAACATAAAATGAAATTAAGAAAAAAATATTTATTGATTGATCATATCTGAAACAACCAAGTTAAATTTTACAGTAAGATTCACCCTGTACAAAACACTGGAGCCATTTGAGGTAAAGGGTTAAGACTTAGTTTATATGGGATATGTCCCGGAAAGGGATATATTTGAACGAAGTAGGTAAGTGGTTTTGGCTACTATAACCAAGTAGAATACGGTAGCAGTAATCGACTGGTACGCGTCGTAGTCGCAGGTAAGAAGTGTAGATCAATGGCGTAGTCCAATGGGCGTCGTTATAGACTTAGCTCTCAGACTAAGGCTTTCTTGACTCTACTACACGTCAATCATATTCCAGTGAGGGGGAACACAGATGTGCGCATATTCCATTATATCAATATGGATCGGAAAGGAAGTTAGCGGTTGACTTTATACTTGAACACGTTAAGATTCTAGTAAACAGGGAAACATCCTCCTGTGTATCCGTTCCACTGGACAGTGGTTCATGGAAGAAGCTGTTTGAGTGGAACTTACTTCTCACCGATTAAATGCGGATGGAATGTAGGTGGCTTGCTACTACGTAAGTGGCATGGCTGGTCCTAGCCGTGAAGGTTAAGACATGGCGCAACGAAGGAATGTAGTTCTTCCGAGCAATTTCCATGGAAGGAGCGATATACACGTTAGAGGCTCGCCATATCCCGCCTGTGAGATAGAGACTGGAGGGTGGAAAATAATTCTTCCCCAACAAGATGAACCTCCTCTCGCTCACCACATATGGTTTAACTAATATAACATCATTAACTAAATAATTTTTCTCCAATAAAGACTCGGAGATATTTTTGAACTCTATCAAAACTGGAAAGTGAGACTAGACAGTTCCCACCTAAATATACCAAAAGTTCTCCATTTTCGGCTTGATCTGGTTCTTATAAAAGTAAAGGAGGCGGGTAATTGCTAGCGTAGTACAGGGATCATTTTTACCTGCTTCTTTAGCGATGGATCGTATATGTCTTCCACTTGAATTCGGGTGTTAATTGGAGACCCAATATTCTCTCAAGGCACGGAGCCTCCTCTACAACCGTTCATCGTGATTGGTGGTAGTTCAAGCTATCTGATCGGCGGTAATGAAATATAACTAGTAAATTATTCGCCATATTAATTAAAGATATATCTAAACTCGTTGGATTTATGTCAAGCAAAAATCGCTAGCCTAATATGACCTCATTCAATGGAATATCTGTTTAAGTGGTCCTGATAAAGGTGTCCTTATGACCTTGTTCGTCTGACGAGAAGCCGCAAACGATGGTAGTATCAACTTCCATCCAAAAGTTTGAGGCCAAGTACATAAACTTCAGTTTGCTTTTATTGGACGTTTCTGTGAACCTTGAGGATTGGTTTGGTTTCGTTTCGTTTTCGTTTTTTTTGTTTTTTGTTGTTTTTTTTTCTTTACGTTATATCAACCTCAATGGGTTATTTAATGCCGACAAAATTTTTATTGGTGGTTTGGTTTGGTTTGTTTTGTTTTACGGCATATCAACCTCAATGGGTTATTTTATGCCGACAAGATTTTTATTGCTGGTTTGGTTTGGTTTGTTTTGTTTTACGGCATATTTGGGTTATTTAATGCCGACAAGATTTTTATTGCTGGTTTGGTTTGTTTTGTTTTGTTTTACGGCATATCAACCTCAATGGGTTATTTAATGCCGACAAGATTTTTATTGCTGGTTTGGTTTGTTTTGTTTTGTTTTACGGCATATCAACCTCAATGGGTTATTTAATGCCGAAAAGATTTTTATTGCTGGTTTGGTTTGTTTTGTTTTGTTTTACGGCATATCAACCTCAGTGGGTTATTTAATGCCGACAAGAGATTTTTATTGCTGGTTTGGTTTGCTTTGTTTGTTTTACGGCATATCAACCTCAATGGGTTATTTAATGCCGACAAGATTTTTTTATTGCTGGTTTGGTTTGTTTTGTTTTGTTTTACGGCATATCAACCTCAATGGGTTATTTAAGGCCGATAAGATTTTTATTGCTGGTTTGGTTTGTTTTGTTTTGTTTTACGGCATATCAACCTCAATGGGTTATTTAATGCCGAAAAGATTTTTATTGCTGGTTTGGTTTGTTTTGTTTTGTTTTACGGCATATCAACCTCAATGGGTTATTTAATGCCGACAAGATTTTTATTGCTGGTTTGGTTTGTTTTGTTTTGTTTTATGGCATATCAACCTCAATGGGTTATTTAATGCCGACAATATTTTTTATTGCTGGTTTGGTTTGTTTTTTTTTTTGTTTTACGGCATATCAATCTCAATGGGTTATTTAATGCCGACAAGATTTTTATTGCTGGTTTGGTTTGTTTTGTTTTGTTTTACGGCATATCAACCTCAATGGGTTATTTAATGCCGACAAGATTTTTATTGCTGGTTTGGTTTGTTTTGTTTTGTTTTACGGCATATCAATCTCAATGGGTTATTTAATGCCGACAAGATTTTTATTGCTGGTTTGGTTTGGTTTGTTTTGTTTTGTTTTACGGCATATCAACCTCAATGGGTTATTTAATGCCGACAAGATTTGCATTGCTGGTTTGGTTTGTTTTACGGCATATCAACCTCAATGGGTTATTTAATGCTGACAAGATTTTTATTTCTTGTTTGGTTAGTTTTGTTTTACGGCATATCAACGTCAATGGGTTATTTAATGCTGAAAAGATTTTTAATGCTGGTTTGGTTTGGTTTGTTTTGTTTTTCCGGCATATCAACCTCAATGGGTTATTTAATGCCGACGAGATTTTTATTGCTGGTTTGGTTTGCTTTGTTTTGTTTTACGGCATATCAACCTCAATGGGTTATTTAATGCCGACGAGATTTTTATTGCTGGTAATATTTTTTCAAAAAATTATTGCTACTAATATTTTTTTTTGCAGAAATGCATTTCTAGTAATATTTTGTCCTTCAAAAAAATCATTGTTGGTAATATTTTTACAAAAATGTATTGTTTGTATTAAAACCTACACTTTCATAATATTTTGACCCCGGTTTGGGGGCTAACGATTTGCCTATAGCTGGGACCCTGACAGGTGCTACAACACCGCTTCAGGATGGACGAGGGGACACCAAAATTAATAGGTGGTTCCACGCTCCTCAAAACCTCCTGATCAGAGGACTTGCTGTTTGGATGTAGTTTATCGTCTTAGGCAGGACGCGTATGTAGTTTATCGTCATACCCAGGACGGCTTGAATATAGGAAAATAATTTGTTACTTTTTCGTAGGTGGTACATAACAGACGATACACCGCTTTAAGTAGCTTGAAGCTAAGATTAAATAGAAAGAAGAAGCAGAATAATGAAAGACTTGAGGTGATAAAATCATGATAATATACAAATGTCTAAGTAAAATTAGTTTCATCATATTAACATGAGTGTAAGCTAACTTGGCAAGTCTTTATTTTTTTGACACTAGAATTAGGATAAAACTTTCTACTGAAACAAATATGAAAATGGATGACTTTGAAGTGAAGGGTGTTACGGGTTTATGAAAAGATGTCGTTGTTCAAAATAGCCGAGAATTAGAAAGGTTGTAGTTTGAGTGATGATAGAGGGAAAAGAAAACTGGGTATGGAAAATAAATAAGAAAAGGTAGATTAAATCCTTATACATAGAACAGGAAACGGGGTACCTCGTGTTGGTGTAATGGTTAGCAAGCTTGTCTCGCTAGAACAATTAAGACTGAGTGATGAGTTCGATTCTTACCGGGTGCCTCCCTAATTTCGGCCTTGTGACACATCTAAGCTGTGCTTGGAAAATCACTACATAGAACAGGAAAAGATACTTGAGTAAATCAACTACTCTTCAAATTCCACTCCAATACCATGCTTATAGATAGGAGCAGTCCATTTTCACAGTAGTAGGGATGAGCAGGATGTATGTAGAGTCCTACTTTATAACACAAGTAATCAAACTATCAAGAGAATCATTGTTTATTTTTAAACAATTAACGGATTTAACCTGTACTCACTTTTTTTTAGTCTCAGATAAACACGCCCAAGTCAAGATTGATTTACCATTAAGCCAAGGGAAGCTATCATAGTAAAGTTAAGTTCAATTACGAGTTTTCGAAATCTATCTTAACTGATACAATTTTCGTATTCGTAAAGTAAACAAAGTGATATTTAAGCATTTTTGGAATAATCCTTTAATCTGACATTATTTCTTAATTCTATAAACGTCATATTTTGTGGGTATCCGTGGTTGACTAAATATTCCAGTATATTTTAACGGTGTAAATTAATGCACAGCGGCCTATTGATCGAAGGTCTTATTAAGGATAATGTGCATGTCGATAGGAATCGAAACTCTATTCCTTTTTATAATCTAGGTAACTACATTCAAAGCCAGGTTTGTTTTAACATTGTACCACGGCGAGCCAATGTTGTCCAAAATAACCGAAACTTAGGAAGGTCGTAGTAAGAGTGAATATCGAAGGAAAAGAAGACTTGGTAAGGAAAACAAATAAGAAAAGATATATTAAATTTTCATATATAGAACAGAAAAAATACTTAAGTAAATCAACTACTCCTAAAATCCCACTCCAATGCCATGCTTATAGATAGGAGCAGTTCATTTTCACAGTAGTAGGGGTGAGCAGGAAGTACACTGAGTCTTACTCTATAACACGGGTATTACGTCTTTGTTTGCGATGTGTATAGACGTTTCCTATTGAATATTCATGGGCTCCTAGAACGTTAGTCCCGCAAACATTACTGACGGACTCATGTGAGTTCGGGCTAATAAAAAAGTTAACAAAACGTAGAATTTAAAACAAACGCCAATTAATGCAGGTATTAACAAAAGTATAGCTATGGTACCTACACTATAATAATTTAAACGCCAATTAATGCATGTATTAACAAAAGTATAGCTATGGTACCTACACTATACTAATTTAAACGCCAATTAATGCAGGTATTAACAAAAGTATAGCTATGGTACCTACACTATAATAATTTAAACGCCAATTAATGCAGGTATTAACAAAAGTATAGCTATGGTACCTACACTATACTAATTTAAACGCCAATTAATGCAGGTATTAACAAAAGTATAGCTATGGTACCTACACTATACGCCAATTAATGCAGGTATTAACAAAAGTATAGCTATGGTACCTACACTATACTAATTTAAACGCCAATTAATGCAGGTATTAACAAAATTATAGCTATGGTACCTACGCTGTACTAATTTAAACCCAATACTAGATTGGGAGCGAGATTTCATCAATTTACAGTTGAACTATCTAGATGTAACCGTAACTTTTTGTAGTGAAAGAGATAATCAGGTACCCCGGAAAAAAGTTCGTGTTTTGTGTGCGATCTGCCGAAGAAGGATACGTACAAAGGCTGCGAGCGAGATGCTCATTCGAATGCGGCTAGACACACTGGGAAATTTGGTAAGTGAATACCACTTATCCGTAGACATACAGCTGGTCAGATCACAGCAGAACAAGGCTGATACTTTAACAAGGGTACCCCAAAAATGGCTTGACGCTATTAAGAAAGAGGGAAAATTCGGGCATTTTTGGCTACGGCGTTTGCTGGGAAAGTGACTTATTTTCCTAACTGGTTACACGCTTTGTTAAAGTAATCTGCGACAAATTTGCTTTGAGAACGCTTACACTTACACTTTTATCCTAATTTTTTCTTACCTCGAACTTCATGCATGTGGAATTCCTTCTCAGCTCAATACTTTCCAAACAGCTTTAATCTGTAAAAAATTAAATGCAATGTCAATCGTAATGTACTGTCCTCCTGATTGCTCTTTTGTCTTTTTTCCCCAATGCTAATATATCTGGTTCTGATTCCTTCGCACCCTGTAACCCCTTACGTGCTGTACTCTGATGATTGGGATTATACCAATTAAAAAAAATGTGCATGTGTACACAATTGAAATGAAAGAAAAAGACATTGAAACTAGATATGAGAAAATAATATGTTATGTGGGATATGCACGTGTGTTTATTTGCGTGTGGGGGACTTCACTTATAGCAACACGCTACCACTTTCTTATCAATGTTGAATTTTATTCAGCTTCATACAGGAAATATCAGCTTCTAATTGGTCAATAAACACACAAGTGGGCGTTGCAATCCACCCATGTACAAATATTTTTCCAACGCGTGACCTAGTCAAGTCTTCCCGCCAGTTTTTCATAACCATGTCACGTGATTACATTAGTTATAAATAGCAGACACAAGCTTGCACTCTCTCTCTTTTCTCTTCACCTTCAGCGAAGATGTAACCTTATGGATTCCCGTCTCGACCATGGGCGGTCAGACGTTAAAAGCATATTCACGCATGCACGTACGTACGAAATTTTCCAAACTACATTACAAACATACAAAGCATTTCCAAACAAGCAAGAAGAACTTTTTCTCTTTGAAACATTCTTCTAAAACTACAGTTTATTCAGCATTTCTCAGCTTTATAATTCATTCCATTTTTGTGAGCTCAGATAAAAATATTAAATCAGTGAAAGGGACATAACACCAACAAAATATTAACTTCTACGCATGAAAGCGCAATACTAGATTGATTACACAAAAATAAATATAAATATTTGTTGTTATAAAACCGTTTTTATTTATTCCGTCTTGCTGTTTCATATTTTGTGATATTTTACATTAAATATACATCGTGTGGTCATGTTAATAACAGACATCTAGAATGGTCCATTCTTATTGACATACCTCACCACACTTCAGAGAGGAACATGAAAATTAACGTGCACAGTGGGGGATACTTTATCCACGTGATACTATATGAGAAAGCAAGAGTTAAAAAGAGAAAGAATGAGAATATGATTTCTTTTTATAGAGTTAAAGAGTGCCGCTTTGCGGACGTTTTAGCAAAACCAAGTGGGTTAACCTTACCCATAATAACATAATGGACTATTCCATACGTAATAAATACTGCGGCTCAAGAGGAAGCAGAGAGTTCAGTCTGAAGTCGAGCGACCGGCTGAACGGTTGAACTCTCTGCCTTCGGGCGAGGAGAAACCCGAACGAGGCTACGCCGAAGGGCGGAGTCTCTTTCGGGGAGGTAAACCGACCCTGAAACCGTTTATACGGGTTCAAAGGGCATATTTTTGGCCGAATCCACGGGCTCGGAGATCCCACGTTAAACCGGCCTTGTGCCACATGATGCCCTCGTGGGGGTTGGGGTGACTAAATACCGTTCAGTCTGAAGTCGGACGACCGGCTGACCGGCTGATCGATTGAACTCTCTGCCTTCGGGCGGGGAGGAACCCGAACGAGGCTACGCCGAAGGGCGGTGTCTCTCTCGAGGAGGTAAACCAACCCTGAACCCGTTTATACGGGTTCAAAGGGCATATTTTTGGCCTTGTGCTTCATGATGCCTTCGTGTGTGTGGGGGCTGACTAATACTGTTCAGTCTGAAGTCTGGAGTGAAGTCCGTCAGGAGTCTGTCAGTCAGTCAGAGCGAGCGAGTCAGTCAGTCGAGTCAGAGGCAGTCCGAAACAGAGTCACGTTCAGACAATTACGACTAAACCTGATTGTTCGTACTAACACTTTCTACTTCTCTGTATATATTCCTGTTTGTAATATATCTGTGTTATTCCATATCCGTGTTCGAGTTCTTCTTTATTGGTTCTACCTTGGACCATCACCGTAGTACAAGGACCTGGACCATAACACACACAATGGTAAGATGGCTCAACGAAGTATAGGCAGATGGCTGGAAATTTCCAGAAACAGATTTTTCTGTAAATGCAATTGGTTTAATTACAAGTAAAACAGGAATACCCGAAAAATGATTGTCCGAGTCTCAGTGAGCAATCCAAAGTAACAGACAAGAGAGAATTGAATGTCCTCATAAAAGTGACGTTTCAATTGATAGAGTACACAGAATCTTACGGAAAACAACTTAAACGGGCGTATAGCAGCAAAAAAAAAAAGGAAAAAGTACTTATCATCATCATCGTAATCCTTTAACCTCCCTGTGGTTGGTCGGAACTCTATTGAGAACCCCTTTCCACACAGCTTGGTCCTGCATTGCCGCCTCCCGGTCCGCAATGTCCTTCCCTGAACCCTGAGCTATAGTATCTAGGAAAAAATGACTCTCATTGTCTTATTCCTTTTTCAATCTTTATTTTATCTACATCTTTGTGCTGTAGAATTATTACAGTACTGTTATCATATATATTCTCCAACAGCTTTTATATAGCTTTAATTATTACCCTGTTTTTGTAGTAATTTAAAGACTGCTGTGTGTTCTAATGAATCAAATGACTTCCTATAGTCACACAAAAATAAAGTAATAAAATAACTAATTTATTAAATAAATTATAATTAACAAATTAAATTCTATATTCTTATAAAAATATTGTTCTCACATTTTTCTTTTCTAATTTTGTAGATAAACAATTAAATAAATAAATAATTAATGTTTAACATTTTTGTTGTCAATTCTTGAGGAAAAAAATCTATAAGTTCAGTTTCATATGTTATGTTAATATCAAAATTCAAAAAATAGCTTTCATCATCATCCTTCGACCTCCCTGTGGTTGTTCGGTACTCCACTAACAACCCCTTGCTTGGTCCTGCATTGCTGTCCACAGATCCCCAATGTCCAACCCAGAGCCCTGAACCATGGTATCTGGGAAAGTCTACTTTTGCAAGAAGACACCTCCAGAAGGATGCCATTAAAGATGAGACAACCTCCCTGTCCGATCGGTGGCTGTGCTGTAATCGCTTTTCTTTGAGATTAAGAAAGATTGGTCTCAGTTCTCCATAAGTTGTGTTAAGCGCTGCATGGGATCTCCAACTGATGTTCTTGATTTTTCTAAGTAGATTTGTATATGTTCCATTCAGTCGTCTTTCAAGACTAGCAGATAATGTCCAAATTTCTGATCCATGCAGTAGCACTGGTTCAGTCAATGTTCAAAATGTTTAGACTTTTAAAGAGGATGAAAAGTTGGAGCACCAAATTTTGTGAAGTAGCTTTCAAACGATACAAATTGCACAGGGTGTATACAGTAAGAATGGAGTCAAAAGAAAAACGTCCTTTATGCACAAGTTTTTTTTTCTCACCCTGCTCATAAGTTAGATTTTGCCACTCGATGACTGATATAATTTTATATTATGGATTTAATTTGTCTTTGAGAGAATAAAGATCCAAGAGAGATATTGAACAAAGCCTGTGGAAAAAAAAGTTTTTTTGTATACAATATACAACTGGAAATTATGTTAACTTACTTCTCAAAAAATTGCTTCAGTCAAAAAAATTTAAATTTTTCTAAGTCACCTAAGATTCAAATCTCGATTGTCTCCCCTGAATATTATTCAAATATCGATTGTCTCCCCTGAATATTATTCAAATATCGATTGCCTCCGCTGAATATTATCTTCATGCATTTGTTGGTTGTATTTATTGTAGGTTTGCTGGATAACTTTTTAGAAGCAAGGATCAAAATTCAGAGGGTTGTTGTTTCCATGAATCAAATCCCACAACCAGAAACTTGGAATGATTTTATGGCAGAAGGACGAAAAGAAATTCTCTTCGACTGCCAAAAAATTGCATCATAAATGTTCATTTTCATATGTTACGTTTTTATCAAAATTCAAAAAATAGGTTTCAACATCATCCTTGGAATATGATCCTGGAATTATATATATATATATATATATATATATATATATATATATATATATATATATATATATATATTTGAACTTTATTTCAATCTTTCATGAGCTTCCAATGCTTAGTTATGATTAATTAATGATGAATATGTCATTTTCGTTTATGATCAATTTAATCACGATACTTCTGATAAACTTAGAGAGTAATTATACATTCTTCTTGCTCAATGTAGCGTCCAACAGTACTATAAAACTTTCCACGTATACCAGTAAGATATCTTTAATCATTTCTCAGTGTTGACCAGGTTTGCCGTAGTCTTTGAATATAGAATCCAGTGAAGTACGTAATGTGTTCAATATCAGAGGTTGGCAGTGAAGATTCGGAGAAACTAGCAGCTGTTAAGTAATTCTTCAAGTCTTCTATATCAGGTTGGCAGTGACGATATTTGGGGAGAAAAAAACAAAATGGCCGCCCCTATACATGTCAAATTGAATATTTTGTGCTTTCTGATTGGTTAACCCTTCTATTCGTGGACTATAAAATGAGTCAGCTCATTTTGACTGACTCACTAGTAAAGCCAGGCCCCCCCAAAACTGCAATACTAAGGTAGAATGGTTTAGAATTCAATTTAACAATTGGAAAATTTTGAAGTTTGACTCCACATAACTTTGTAGTGGAAAGTTTGTTTTTTTTTTAATGGTGTTGACAGCCAAAATGAATCCATACAATTTTTTTTTTATCTCCGAATATGTTGAGCAAATTTCAAAAAACAACAAGAAACACTTGTGATTGAAGACAAAAGACAAATATTTTGAATTACAAGTAATTTTCAATATATTTTTGTAATGAAAATATTTTACAAAAAATATAGTCGATTTTTTAGGGGAAATCTTGTTAGTTTAATTTATGTTAAACTCAAGTTTGATGAATGATTAAATCTTGTTAATGAGTTCTAATTAAAGTGTGTTTGTTATCAGCTGCACATTGAATTTTCCATTTGTGCGCACTGACCTTCGCCCTCTGTTCATCTGTGCATCTGCCCCTTGTTGTTGGTTGCCTAGTTTTTGCATCGTTATCCGACGCATCGTCTTGCACTTCCTTGAAAGGTCTGTGCCGCCGCGTGAAAACAAAAAAAAAAGAAAAAAGAATCTTGAAAATATTTTCCACACACATCATTCCAGTAGGACTAACGTCCCATTATATAGGAATAATGTGTCACTGCAAACACTTGAGTTTGAAATAGAGTTTTAGGTTACTCTATATTTATGTGTTAAAGTGCTCGATAGTTCATATGTATATATAAGTATAACAGTGGAGATTGAGGTCAACAGCTAGCGGCGACTGCCTGGTTCATGCTGAAACACAGTCGATATGAAGAGCTTGGACTTAAAAATCAATACTGAATAGTAACTAGCAGTTTTCATGTCTGAAGTTCGTTTCAGACATGAAATTGACAGTCATATATATATATATATATATATATATATATATATATATATATATATATATATATATATATATATATATATATATATATAATATTAGTGGTAAAATGTACACATACATATGCAAAATATATAAATATATATACATAGGTGCATACACATACATGTATATTTTTTGAAAAAATTCCAAGAGGATAGAATCCAAGTAGAACGCAATGTCCAGGACAAATAAAAATAATAAAAAGCTTTGAACACTAATATTCCATGGTGATAATTTATCCCATTGGAATCGTAAATACGACATACATATTGAAAAAATCGTATTTACGATTCCAGTGGAATAAATTATGACCCTGGAATATTACTGTTTATGTTCTTTTTATTATATATATATATATATATATATATATATATATATATATATATATATATATATATATATATACGAGAGGAGATAGAAATAAAAGCTGAGGCTTAGAATAAGCTAGAAGTGAACCAAGAGATATTTAATTTTTAATATATTATGTAGTCACCATTTAAGGTTAGAATCACAACACTGTAGTTACGATTAGCCAGGTCATCTTTGCTATTACGCAACGGCGATGGTGACTCCTACATCCACCGGAGAGGGAATCAATTAATACACTCTTAATTGAAATCTTTAATGTTATGAATCTCCGAACGTTCTCGGCCCAATCCCGTTCTCAATATCTGACATAAACAAACACAACATATATATTTTTTTAATTTACAATTTTCACAGGAGTAAGATAGATAGATAGATAGATAGATAGATAGATAGATAGATAGATAGATAGATAGATATGAACTGAGTGCGAAAGATAGATAGATATAGATAGATACGAACTGAGATACATAGATAGATAGATAGATAGATCGATAGATAGATAGATAGATAGATAGATATGAACTGAGAGACATATATAGATAGACAATAAGATAGGAATTGAGAGACATATATATATATATATATATATATAGATAGATAGATAGATATGAAGTGAGAGACATAGATAGATAGATAGATAGATAGATAGATAGATATATAAATAGGAATTGAGAGACATAGATAGATATGAAGTGAGAGATATCTATCTATCTATATATATATATATATATATATATATATATATATATATATATATATATATATATATAGAGAGAGAGAGAGAGAGAGAGAGAGAAAGCGATATGGATGTCATTTTACTGACATAAGCAAAAGACGCGTCATATAAACTTATGGAAGTTTACTTTTTATTCTGGAAACATAAATAAATACTGGAAATTATGAAAAAAAAAAACTGTCTATAGAAAACGGGAGATGTTCGAGGGAAGAGGTGAATAAAATATATTCAAATTCATTGTCTCCATCCCAAAGAAGTGAAAGAATGGAGAACCTACTTATATTATAATGGCTTGCAGCACAAGGAAAAATATTTCTGGCAATATTTTTATGTGCTGTGGGTTGAAGGGAGAGTCTGTTTATCCCTACAGCTATGGCCGCTTTCTGAGATTCTCCTCAGGCGAACAATTCGGAAGGACGTTGCCATTTTGTTTTTTTCAACACACACACACACACACATATATACATATATATATATATATATATATATATATATATATGTCCAACGGTAAACGGGCTGTTATATATAAAATAAACTTTATTTTGCGCAAGAAATATGAATATTTATTTTCCAATATAATCGTTTTCCTTGCTAATGCACTCAATTGAATAAATCAATAAGTCTCTCGTCTTATGATGAAACATAATTTATTTTACACAAAAAATATTTTTCAGTATACTCTCTTTCTTTGCAAATGCACTTAATTCCTGACGAATATGTAGGTAAAGCAATAAATATGTAATTTTTGAAAATGAATTTTTCCCAATAATTTTAAGTGTAATCACTCTCTTTGTCAATGCAATCAATATATATATATATATATATATATATATATATATATATATATATATATATATATATATATCATGCAAATCATCTAAACTTCAATAACTCGTCTTTATTTTTGTCAAATTTTAAACGATTAATTTAGACGTCAAAACAAATCCTGAGTTAAATTTTTCGGTAGTTTCAGTATGTTTTATAAAAATTCTTGGATTTATAAAAATATTGTTTGAAGTCATTATGCAAATTAATTTAATATTAGTTTAAACCGTACGGAATCTAATGAAAGTATTTTTTCCTTTTTTTTTCCTTTTTTTCATATGTTGAAACATGCATAATCGATAGGATCTAAAAATTCTGAAAGTTATTGAATGTGGAAATTTCCAACATTGTGTTATCAAAGCAGCTTCGCAAAGATTAACGAACGATAAAGATTGCTGTTGAAAATGTAAGCATTTTGAGAATTAGAAGTGAAGGAAAAGACTTTAAGAACTTCTAAAACGAGTTATAACGAAACAACTACTTTTGATCAGTGCTAAGATTTTAGAACAAGCTGGGATTGGGGAACTCAAGAACGGTAGAATACTTCGCAAATTGGTATGTGTCAAGAAATCTTCTGCCTCAGTAAGAGAACTATCTAAAGCGTCACAAATGGGTTAAGAAATATATGTAAATTGACTTTTCTAAAGTAATTTTCACGGATGAATTTCAGATAGCATTCGATGAACTTGATGGATGGTACAAAGGATGGATTTTATCTGATGCCTGTAGTTAAAACGATACCTCAAGGACGCGGTATGATGATATGGGCTGGAATTATTGACCAAATTATTACTGAACCATATCGATGAAATGTTAAATTGAACAGTGATAACTGTTGCGAATTCTTGGACTACAGTCCTTGAATGGTACAAGTCCCAGCTTCAAAATGAAGTGCGTATATATGCACGGCAATGATCCTTCTGATAAAAAACTTTACAGGAGAGAAGATAGTGGAATAGTCACTATAAACTCCCGATCTGAATTCGAGGGAAGATCTATGGTGAGTTGTGAAGAGAAAATTACATGAAGCAAATCAAACAGATGGCGAGCAATTAAAACCACCATGTCAGAAACAGAAGCGGATAAAGTAAATATATATATATATATATATATATATATATATATATATATATATATATATATATATATAATATGTGAAAATATATAGAAAATATGAAGGAACTGGTTAGGTAAATAATCCAAAGTCCCTTAGTATTTTAGTTATTATTTTTTAAAAAATAGTGCTCGATACAAAAAAGTAGAGCATAAATAATTATTTATTTAAAAATATGATTCCAAATCTTTACATAAGAGGTCTCATGTTTCAAAACAAGAGCCGAAAACTTCAATATAATCCTTTAAATTAACAAAAAATTTCGCTTGAAGATGGAACGGAGCCCATTTTACTTTCAACTCAATTTTAATTTAAAGGATTATATTGAAGTTTTAAACTCTGTTTTGAAAACATGAGACCTCTTATGTAGCGATTTAAATCATATTTTTAAATAAATATATATATATATATATATATATATATATATATATATATAACAGAATCAATGGATAATAGATTGGTATCCGTTATTGAAAAGAAGAGCCATATATTAATATGTAAATACTTCAAAGACATATATATGTTTTCCATTTGTTGTATTATATAGGGTGTCTAAAAAAAATAGACATCATTTTGCAGGCAAATATTTTTGTCAATTCTTGTTGAAATAACCCTATGTTTTCTCAGAATATATATGTCCCTAAAGTACACATGGCCCAGTGGATAAAGACGTTGGTTAAATCCAGTGACTAGACCCAAAGAGTTGTGAGTTCAATACCAGTTCAATAACCGAAACTTGCAGAGTTGAGTTAAAGGAAATTAACCGAGTCACCCGGAAGAGGCATGGCACGTGGAACTAGAAGAATCTACCCCAATTGATGGAATAAATGATTCGGTTCAAAATTCTGAAGAAGGCCGAAACGTACAACGGCCGAAACGTTGTCAATATGCTAATGAGAATGTGGATAACAGTTCGAATAATGTAAATAATGCAAGTAACCATAAAACTTAAACTAAGAGATATAGAAGCCGAAATGTTATGAATATGGCAATGAAGATGAGGATAACAGTCCGAATAATGTAAATAATGCAAGTAATATTAATACCTCATTTCAGAGATACAAAGGCCGAAACGTTGTGAATACGGCAATGAAGATGGGGATAATAGTCCGAATAATGTAAATAATGCAAGTAATATGAATGCCTCACCTCAGAGATATATAGCCGAAACATTGTCAATATGGCAATGAAGATGAGGATAACAGTCCGAATAATGTAAATAATGCAAGTAATATTAATACCTCATCTCAGAGATATAGAGGCCGAAACATTGTCAATATGGCAATGAAGATGAGGATAACAGTCTTAATAATGTAAATAATGAAAGTGTTTATAGAAAAGCGTAGGGAAGCTGCGTTACGTCAGTGGGGGAGTGGCTGAAGTGGAGATATTATGACCAAAACATTAAAGATTCTTCTTTGAGTTTTATCAAGAATCTCTAGATATACAACAGGAGCACCAGACCATATGTGGAAGCAATATTCTAAGAATAGTCCAATGGCAGATTTTAAAAATTGTCATGTCAGTTGAGAGAAGGCGTCGAGTCCCAATCTCCTATAAAACTGGAAACAGATACTTGATCACTCCAATTATATAAACTGTTATGGAAGAATTGTATTTGGAAAGTTGCAATGTAAGTTCCATCATTACAATTGTATAAGATTTTGAAAATTGAAAATGCATATACACATACTTATGCAATCACTGACCTCTATAATTAAATATAAACAGATAAATTACCCCGTGATCATCGCAATTGCAAATAAAACCCTTGATCGCTGAAATTCAATATAAAATAAACAAAACAACACCTGATATACTAATGTAATATACTATATACATTATGAAATGGACAAAGTCCTACAATTATTTTAAGATATTTTTATGTTTATACATTCTTTTTATAGGTACAAATATTTATGTAAATGCTATGTTTATAATAAACAGTATTAAACAACATTTACCGGCCTGAATGTCCGAGAAATTGTCATAAAAAAGAATGGATAAACATAAAAATGTCTTAAAATAATTGTCGGACGTTGTCTACTTCATAATGTGTGACGTCATTTGTTTACATTTGGATACGCATCGAGCAAATATGAATGTACGAGAGAAAATCATAGAGAATTGTGGTTTAAAAACAGTAAAATCGACCTTTCTAACCGAAACGCTCCTCTGTGGTGAAATCGGTAACAGCACGTCAGGCTATAGGACGGTTCCGTATAGGATACAGTTTCGATTCCTGTGTCAGGACGCATATTTTCTATGACAATTTCTCGGACATTGTAACAAATATGGCGACAAAGGTGAGGACAATAGTCCGAATAATGTAAATAATGTACATAATACCTCATCTCAAAAATATAGACAGATACTGAAAGGCTGAAACGTTGTAATAAATATGGCAACAAAAATGAGGACAATAATCCGAATAATTTAAATAGTGTACATAATACCTCATCTCAGAAATATAGACAGATACTGACAGGACCAAAAGTTGTAATAAATATGGTGACAAAGATGAGGACAATAGTCCGAATAATGTAAATAGTGTACATAATACCTCATCTCAGAAATATAGGCAGATACTGAAAAGCCGAAACGTTGTAATAAATATGGCGACAAAGATGAGGACAAAAGTCCGAATAATGTAAATAGTGTACATAATACCTCATCTCAGAAATATAGACAGATATGACGGGACTAAACGTTGTAATAAATATGGTGACAAAGATGAGAATAATAGTCCGAATAATGTAAATAGTGTACATAATACCTCATCTCAGAAATATAGACAGATACTGACGGGACTAAACGTTGTAATAAATATGGTGACAAAGATGAGGACAATAGTCCGAATAATGTAAATAGTATACATAATACCTCATCTCAGAAATACAGACAGATACTGACGGGACTAAACGTTGTAATAAATATGGTGACAAAGATGAGGACAATAGTCCGAATAATGTAAATAGTGTACATAATACCTCATCTCAGAAATATAGACAGATACTGACGGGACTAAACGTTGTAATAAATATGGTGACAAAGATGAGGACAATAGTCCGAATAGTGTACATAATACCTCATCTCAGAAATACAGACAGATACTGACGGGACTAAACGTTGTAATAAATATGGTGACAAAGATGAGGACAATAGTCCGATTAATGTAAATAGTGTACATAATACCTCATCTCAGAAATATAGACAGATACTGACGGGACTAAACGTTGTAATAAATATGGTGACAAAGATGAGGACAATAGTCTGAATAATGTAAATAGCGTACATAATACTTAATCTTAGAAATATATACAGGCACTGAAAGGCCTAAAGACAATAGTCCGAATAATGTAAACGTTTCGGCCTTTCAGTGTCTGTCTATATTTCTGAGATGAGGTATTATATACATTATTCCCATTAAAGGACGACAGATGTTAAGTAGTAGTTCAGTATTCTTTTCTTTGTTATTAAAGAAATCTTCCTGTCTCGTAATACCGTCAAGTATCTGATTCTAGAAGCCGTCCGTTCACATTGCGGCTCCCAGAAATTTCAGCTGCCTCTTCCTGATGTTTTTGTATAAGCTCCCTCCTTGTTTGCATCCTCTCTTTGCATCATCTTTGAGGAAACCGTCCAACTTTCGCTGCCGTAAAGAAGCACAGATGTCACATAACAGCTCAATATTCCTTTCTTCGTTGCATAAACTAATGTGATCTTTGATCCCTAACGCTCAACTCCAGGAGAGCACCTCTCACATTGTCCGCTGACCGGAGATTGAATACACTGAGTCAATAGCTTCGTCCACCACAAGGAAAGTTGGCTCCCTGTGCCACTCCAGGAATTTTTTCTCGCCGGAGTCAATCTTTCAGATCTACAAATCAACCATTCGCCTTTGCATGGAGCATTGCTGCCATATATGGTCTAGAGCCCCTTCTGTTTGTCACAAGGTCCTAGATAAAATCCAAAGACGGATATGCAATGTAATTGACCCTCATCTGGCATCTCTCACAGATTTACTGTCGCCTCCCTCTGTCTTTTTTACAAATACTTTCATGGTAACTGCTCCGATGAGCTGCTTTCACTGGTTCCCAGACTTCATGAATTTAAGCGTTCAATTAGGCTGGCATCTCGCACACACCCGTTCACTGTCGAAAATGTTAAATGTAGCCGTCTCTTCTACTCCAATAGCTTCATGTCTCGCACCTCTCGCCTGTGGAACTCCCTCCACTTTTCCTGTTTCCCTGATAGCTATAATCTCCAACTATTCAAATGTAACATTAATCGAGGTCTCCAGATGCCCTTATCTATCCCCTATCCTTCCCTTCATCCTTTCCTCTATCACTCCTATTTGCTCTCGCTCCACCTCTCTGTAACCTCTTGCGTGCTAGTGGCTTCCCGCCTTGCTTGGGGTTGAATACTTAAAAAAGATCATTATAAAATTGTAAGGAAACACCTGATCGCTACAATTCAACATAAATTAGATAGAACAATTTTTGATCTTTGCAGATATATATATATATATATATATATATATATATGTGTGTGTGTGTGTGTGCGTGTGTGTGTGTGTGTGTGTGTGTGTATACTAATGTAACACTTAGTATCTACAATTCAATATAAAGAAACCGTTGATCACTACAATTGCACGGGATTTCTCAATATAACGCCCGAGCAAGGGAAGGTTAATGTAACTCAGTCTGTACCAAACTATTGCACGAGAGTGTAGATTATATACTTTAATGTCACACTATTTTGATATTAGATTAGGTAATACAGAAGTCAGAGCGAATTTTTAAGAAAGAAATCTGATTTGAAAACTGAACGTTAAAATTTTGCTTTGGCGCCAAGTCAACACGATAAGAAAAGTTTCCATAAAACCGTGTTTATTCGGATGAACAGAATCAGAAAGAAATGTTAATGGCTTCGTTGATAAATCAAATATAAGATCCGTCCGCAGTCAGAAATACGAATCACGACCCCCCCCACCCAAAATATCAATGCCAAAACCAAAATGAAAGACTTCCAATTCTAAGAGCTTCTCGGATTCGTGATCTCATATATCAAAGAAATTATGAATTCTGTTCAAAACGCGAAATAAATCTGGATAACACTGAACTGAAGGACGTTATTCGACAAGATCAGTGGAAAGTAGAAAGAAGAGAAAGGTAAAAAATAAGAGAGAGAAACGTCTAATCTCTTTTTAATCATAACGCATATTTCTGTGTATAAGACGACCTGTAAATCTTAGAAATTAACCTCCAAAATTGGTGGTCGTCGAATAGAACAGTTACAAAAAGCTAACCTTAAATCCTGTGGTGTATCGGTACTGGTGAGTAGACTAGTATGCTTGCACTATGCATTGCGGTAGAGTAACAGCTTTCTCAGTATCGCAACTAAAGATGTAAATATTACTAGTTGAAATAATTGATATTATAATGCCGTAATGCAGTTATACATTTAATACAACTACTTTTACGTCTTAATTTCGCATTGAAATTCAATATTCAAGAAAGTGATTTCACTTCAACATGCAATATTCAAGAATCGATTAGCACAAAAATTTGCAAGCGTTCCGCTTACCAACACGCACAAACAATTAATTAAAACAATTAATTAAAAAAATTAATTAAAACAGTTAAAACAAATGTTTCTTATCTGTAGTGTTATCGGTACGTACACACCAGTCATTATTTCTCGGAGTAGTGTTAAATAACAACATTTAGTATAACATAAATGGCGTGTTAGGTAAATTGTCGCCATTTTATATATTTGATTTCACGCATGCGCGTTATTTGTTTTTGATTTTGTCGACTGCACTTTATTGTAGGCTCAGTTGGGCAGTCTATGAGAAAAAGAGCGCCATGATGCAATTCACTCTGCTAGAAATTTGGAAACGGCAGGCTGTACTACTTGGTATTTGATCCAGAAACTCTAATACGAAGTGTTTGGGTGGGAATCTGAGGACAGTGTAGAGGATCTGGAAAAAGTTGGATGAGTCTAATAGTGATCCTGAAGATAAGGCAGCTCGGAAAACACACTCTAATCATTCTGATGGTTTAAGAACTCCCGAATTTGTTGGTGAGGGCTCCAGACTAAACATGGAGGTATGGGTCAAGGATGTAGTGATGCTCTGAGTCAAGAGGGTGGCTGCTGGAAGACACTATGCCTGGCAACAGGACTCTGCACCATGCCACACAAACAGGTGAACCCAGTCATGTCAGATAATTTCTGCGACCACATCACCCTTTACATCTGACCACCTAACTCCCCAGAATGCAACCCCCTGATTACTATGTGTGGGGCGCAGTAGATCGAGAGACTAACACAACTCCTTGTAACACCAAAGATAAACTGGAGGCAAGTATTATGGCAGCATTCAATAATTTAACAAAGAGGTCATCCATAAGAGATGCAGAAGATTTCGAAGTCGTCTGGAGGCTGGGATTGAAAACAATAGCGATTTTATTAAATAAATTTACTCTTTGGTATTTCAAGATACATTTGTCTAATTTTCGTAAGAATATCTGCTAAAATGTGACATCAGATTAATTTTCATTTTTACGTCATTTTGGCTACAATTTTCCATCGCACGCCATAGAATTTATATTGCTAATGAAAATAATTTATTTTCATTTTTACGTTATTTCAGCGACACTTTTCCATCGAACGCCATAGAATCAATATTTCTAATGCAAATCATACGCCATAGAACCGATATTTCTAATGCAAATCACAAGCCATAGAATCTATATTTCTAATACAAATTATTTATTTTCATTTTTACGTCATCTAGGCGACACTTTTCCATCGAACGCCATAATATCTATATTTCTAATGCAACATCATACGCCATAGATTCCATATTTCTAATGCCAATCATACGCCATATAATATATATATTTCTAATGTAAATTATTTATTTTCATTTTTACGTCATTTAGTTGACAATGTTCCCTCGAACGCCATAGAATCAATATTTCTAAAGCAAATCATACGCCATATAATCTATATTTCTAATACACATTATTTATTTTCATTTTTACCTTATTTAGGCGACAGTCTTCCATCGCACGCCATAGAATCTCTATTACTAATGAAAATTATTTATTTTGATTTTTACGTCCTTTAAGGGACAATTTTCCATCGCACACCATAAAATCAATATTTCTAATGCAAATCATAAGCCATAGAATCTATATTTCTAATGCAAATTTTTTTTTTTCATTTTTACCTCATTTAATCGACAATTTTCCATCGCACGCCATAGATTCTATATTTCTAATGCAAATTATTTATTTTCATTTTACGTCATTTAGGCGAAAACTTTCCATCGCACGCCATAGAATCTATATTTCTAATGCAAATTATTTCTTTTCATTTTACGTCATTTAGGCGACAATTTTCCATCGCACGCCATAGAATCTATATTTCTAATGCAAATTATTTATTTTCATTTTACGTCATTTAGGCGACAATTTTCCATCGCACGCCATAGAATCTATATTTCTAATGCAAATTATTTATTTTCATTTTACGTCATTTAGGCGAAAATTTTCCATCGCACGCCATAGAATCTATATTTCTAATGCAAATTATTTATTTTCATTATACGTCATTTAGGCGACAGTCTTCCATCGCACGCCATAGAATCTATATTTCTAATGCAAATTATTTCTTTTCATTTTACGTCATTTAGGCGACAATTTTCCATCGCACGCCATAGAATCTATATTTCTAATGCAAATTATTTATTTTCATTTTACGTCATTTAGGCGACAATTTTTCATCGCACGCCATAGAATCTATATTTCTAATGCAAATTATTTATTTTCATTTTACGTCATTTAAGCGACAATTTTCCATCGCACGCCATAGAATCTATATTTCTAATGCAAATTATTTATTTTCATTTACGTCATTTAGGCGACAATTTTCCATCGCACGCCATAGAATCTATATTTCTAATGCAAATTATTTATTTTCATTTTACGTCATTTAGGGCGACAATTTTCCATCGCACGCCATAGAATCTATATTTCTAATGCAAATTATTTATTTTCATTTTACGTCATTTAGGCGACAATTTTCCATCGCACGCCATAGAATCTATATTTCTAATGCAAATTATTTATTTTCATTTTACGTCATTTAGGCGACAATTTTCCATCGCACGCCATAGAATCTATATTTCTAATGCAAATTATTTATTTTCATTTTACGTCATTTAGGCGACAATTTTCCATCGCACGCCATAGAATCTATATTTCTAATGCAAATTATTTATTTTCATTTTACGTCATTTAGGCGACAATTTTCCATCGCACGCCATAGAATCTATATTTCTAATGCAAATTATTTATTTTCATTTTACGTCATTTAGGCGACAATTTTCCATCGCACGCCATAGAATCTATATTTCTAATGCAAATTATTTATTTTCATTTTACGTCATTTAGGCGACAATTTTCCATCGCACGCCATAGAATCTATATATTTCATTTTAATGCAAATTATTTATTTTTCAAATTATTTATTTTTTTTTACGTCATTTAGGCGACAATTTTCCATCGCACGCCATAGAATCTATATTTTAATGCAAATTATTTATTTTCATTTTACGTCATTTAGGCGACAATTTTCCATCGCACGCCATAGAATCTATATTTCTAATGCAAATTATTTATTTTCATTTTACGTCATTTAGGCGACAATTTTCCATCGCACGCCATAGAATCTATATTCCTAATGCAAATTATTGTGGTGTTAAATAGTCACATTTTGTAAAGCATGCGATCTATTTTTACAATATCATACATTGTACGGTATTATTTTTAGTGGCGTTAATTACCAAAAGACGTAAGATGCTATAAAATCTTTATTTCTCATTACAGCATGAAACGCACAAGACACTCATATACTTAGACCTTTTTATAATCATCCCAATCTGATTCAAAGTGCTCATCATAAATATCGTCATTTACAGTTTCGTGATATGGTTCCAGTCGGTCGTCTCATACTACTGATAAAAATATGAAAATTTAACTAAATTTTGACTCTCGTCTTATCTATAGGTCGGCTTATAAGTGCAAATATATAGTAATATCTTTTATTGGTATCTACACCTAACATCAAATCAAGCAACAGTTCAATGGTGGTACATTAATAACCTTAGCATGTGCTCTAGCGAATTCTACACTGTTTTGTTTAAAATCTGCGCAAGAAAGGAAAGACTACAACTGGGAAGTTAACGTGGGCCCGGAGAGGAAGACACTTGTTTTTGAAGCTTTATGTAAATCCTCGTTCAAGCAAACTTGAAGCTAATATCCGACTCGCAATGACGACCTCTTGCATTATAAAGTTTTTCTCCCCAGAGTCGATCCTCCAGATCTACAAATCAACCATTCGCCCTTGTATGGAGTATTGCTGCCATATATGGTCTGGTGCCCCTTCTGTTTGCCTCGGAGTTCTTGATAGGCTCCAGAGGCGGATATTCAATGTGGTTGGCCCTGCCCTGGCGTCTCGTCTACAGTCACTTTCTCACAGATGCGCCGTCGCCTCCCTCTGTCTGTTCTACAAATACTTTCATGGAAATTGCTCCGAGGAGCTGCATTCGCTGGTTCCCAGACGTCATGAGTTCCAGCGCCCTACGAGGCTGGCATCCCGCTCTCACCCCTTCACTGTCGAAACTCCTAAATGTAGCCGTCTCTTTACTCTAATAGCTTCATGTCTCGCACTTCTCGCCTGTGGAACTCCCTTCCCTTTTCCTGTTTCCCTGTGAGCTATAATCTCCAGCTATTCAAGTGTAATGTCAATCGACATCTCCAGTTGCCTTGATCTATCCACTACCCTCATCCTTTCTTCTATCACTCCTATCTGATCTTGCTCTAAATTTTCTGTAACCCCTTGCGTCCTAGTGGCTTCCCGCCTTGCTTGGGGTGAAATGCTTAAAAAAAAATATATCCGAAAAGAGGTTACCCGATTTAGGGTCATTTTTGTAGTCAATTTGCAAACTATTTATCGAGCCCAAAACGAAAACTGAGACTACAATCAACGTGTTCCGATTTAGTTTGGTTTGTTTTAAGGCATATTAACCTCAATAAGTTATTTAATTTTTTTTTTTGCTGGTAATATTTTTTCAGATAAGACGTTTAGCCATCTTGACACCATTTGTCGTAAGAGTAACTGAAAAGAAAAAAAAAACTTTTGAGTTATTCAGCTAGAAACAGAAAAGTTTAAAATCGTTTTGTGACAGACTGACAGTCTTCACAACCGAATAATGGCGAAAGGAAAAAGATCATTCAAGACTTCAATAATGGTACCATCATTCATACACTGGCTTTCACCTTTAAAGCCCATTTAAGAAGTGAATAGTTCTAAAAAGTGGGGAACAGTAGAGAGGAAAACTGGATTAGGAGGCCACAACAGGAAGAGGGATCATCATTTCAACTTAGAGCTCAATGGATCAAACAGAAAAGACTCAAGTACATCCATAAGTGTTTTGGCACGTGCAAAATTAGTTTCAACTATGACATTCCAAAAAGCAGTAAAAAACGATTGATAATGAAATCGTACATGAAACGTGTGAGGCAACTCCAGTACATAAAATTAGAAACTTTGAGAGGGCGAAGATCATCTTGAATAAGATGGGAAATGATCCTGGAATATATATATATATATATATATATATATATATATATATATATATATATATGAACATAATTTCAATCCTTCATGAGCTTTCGATCCTTAGCTATGATTAATTAATGATGTACGTGACCTTTTCGCTTTCGATTTGCATTTTTCTTAGCTTTTTCTCGAAATCGCAAATCTGTTCGATTTCTAATCCGAAACATTAACCAATCAAATTATGTTAATATTAATGGATATATTTTTATATTAATATTAATGGATATTTTTTATATTAATCTTAATGCCTTTCATTTTATTTTAATATTAAGGGATTTATTTTTATTTTAATATTAATGGATTTATTTTTATATTAATATTAGTGGATTTATTTTATATTAACATTAATGGATATACTTTTATATAATATTAATGTTTATATTTTATATTAATATTCATGGATATATTTTTATATTAATAACTTTATTGTTATATTAATATTAATGGATCTATTTTTATATTAATATTAATGGATTTATTCGTATATTAATATTAATCGCTTTATTTTTAAATTAATATTAATGATTTTATTTTTATATTAATATTAATGGGTTTATATTTAACCCGCAATTTTTAGCATTATTTAAGATGTTACCCGCATTTTTATAGACGCATCGTTTGTTCAAAGAGTAAATATAACTCTGTGTGTGTGTGTGTGTGTGTGTGTGTGCGTGTGTGACTGACTGACTGGTCTATAGACGGTTGTTTCTCCTTGGACACAGGTTCGAACCTTGCAGATCATACACCCTTGTCGAAATTAATAGAAACAAAATGAATAATTCTGTTATTATTTACTTTTTTCGTCTTTTCCCAATGAAACATGACCCACTGCACATGCTAGTACTTCATATGTCCATTTCGTGATGTCGTTCCTTGCAGAGTGAACACAGATTCTTGATTGGATTTAACTCAGGAGAGTTTCCAGGCCAATCTAAATTACCTTGATTTGCTCAGCTTGCCATTTCCTTGATGCAGCGTTACAATTTTCCTACGCTTCCTTGGAGTAACGTCCATAGCAGACAATAACCGTAGGATAACTAATCGATAGTCGAAACAATATTATCTGGGCGTGTTGAAAATCTGATGCAATCATGGATGACGCAATATTTTTCAAGGCCAAACAAATTACATCATTCACCATGAAATTAAATTCATATTACTGCACACCACTCTCAAATGACCTAATCTGAGGAAAAAATAGAAATCGATTACACCCTGTCATTCAAAATGGTGAAAGAAAGAAAAATAAAGCGGTTGTTTCAATTAATTTGCATAACGGTGTATGTTTATTATTATGATTTATTGAGTTTGCCGGTCGGTGGACGTAATACATTGTTTAAACAAACGGGGTGGCTATCGAAAACTTGGGAGATTGAGACGGAAGCTAAGATTACAGGTAGAGTTTTTAATTATGAAAGAATAAATTATTTTGTGAAAATTCTGTCTGAATTTCTGGGTTGTTGATTTTTAAAACAATTTACACTCGGACTATTGTTCTCACCTTATCCAAACGTTTCGTCTGATGTGATCTCCGGTCTTCACCAAGGACATATCGATGCGGTTGACCTTCAGGGCATTCAGAACGGAGCCATTTTCTAAAGGTAGACTGTTCTCTTTCCAGTGTCAATGTTTTGGGGTATCTCGTCTAGTTCTTATTTTTCGTCCAATTGATCTTTTTTTACGACCCTGTTGTTGCTGTTTCCACTGAGTACACATTGCTCAAGTCAGTGATTGAATGCGCAATAACTATATCACCATATTAAAGAACCGTCCCTTTCATGTACTAGACCGGTGTCCCGTTGGCCAAGTCTCTGTTGAAAACTTGGGCCTTAAACCTAACCTACCTGCTTGCAGTTGAGCGATGCTATACTTGCCGTCCTTCACTGCACTCATTAAAACATCCTGCTGTTGTAGACTTGTATTCCTTTGTATTTCTTTTTTTATTAAGACCTCTTTTTTTACACTATTTACATTGTTCGGACTATCATCCCCATCTTTGTTGCCATATTTATCACAACGTTTCAGACGTTGTACACTCCGGCCTTCTTCAGGTATTTGGAATGTCGAACTAAACCCTTTATTTCGCTCACTGGAGTAGACTGTTCTATTGTCTAATGGATGTCACTTATCTCCTGTTAATTCCCCCTCTCCAATTTATCCACCGCCTTAACTCATGTCTCCTTGGGTCCTGTCACTGGATCTAACCATTTGGCTTTACTCGATGTGCTATGTGTTCTTGAGGACATCTCTCTATGAATTTCTGGGTATAGAAATGAATACAATATGGGAACCAGTAATAAGGAGTGCCAGAGAAAAGCAATAATAACAACGAAAATTACAATATGAAACATAAGAGATAACAGCAAAAATTACAATATGAGCACTGGTAAGAATTGGTGGTGAAGACATTAGGTTCATAATACCCAGAAATTCATAAACAGATGTCTTCAAGGACACATAGTCCGAACAATGGAAATAGTATAGATAATACCTCATCTCAGAAATATAGACAGGTCTTCTTTCATTAACCTCAAGACGTTTGAACAGAAATACCACCCCCCACTGAAAATAATAGTCTGTTAACGAATTATTTAACATAATTTGACCCAGTGAAAACACGACAAACAATAACTGTGCAGTACTAAAAATAAGAACTAAACGAGATATCCGTCGAAGTGAGTCGTAGAAGGCTGAATTTCTAGCCCCGTAGATTAAATAAAGGGTTCTGTTTAGAATTCGCTATAGACCACCAAGATTAATATACATTTTATTAAAACCGGACGTCACAACGACCGAATCTCTGTGGTAACATCAACGGAGATGAGGACAATATTCCGAATGTAAATAGTTTAAAAAATAGTAAAAAAAATATATGATTCTATAGAATCGGAAAGGGTGTGCCATTTCATGCCTTCTATATCAACCGAGAGCAGATGACGAAACTCGAGTATCGATCTTGAGGCTGGAAGACATAGGAGATTAATTTGCTGGTTCTGGAAATCTTAACGATTTTCCCATGTTAAGTCTTGGTATTGGGCCCTTTGTCATACGCCATTTAGGATAGCGTGCTGAACAGTTCGACTATATTTTTTCCCCTGACAGGCAGTTACTTAAAACAATGGACACACACAGGCATGCACGCGCACACTCTCGCATATATAATATATTTTAGTTATGTATCTCTGCTGACGAAAATCCATTTGAGATCTTTCAATTCTCTGAGGAAAAAAGTTATTTTAGAATGCTGTTCTTTCGAAGAGTACAGGTTTGCTACTGGACAGCATGGCCTATCATCTTGTCCGAAGTAAGGTCACCCAATTTCCGAACAGGATGCCGCCAGGGATATCCGAAATCGACCAAATTAAGCGGCTGAAGGGAGCCGGGCTAAGCTGAGCTGCAATTGAAATTTGGTTAATCTCTAGTCTTCTATGTTGTTTTGCTTGCTTCGTCGAATGTTATGGCGACAGAGAAAACGACGATTCCGCCGCAAACTGATTCCCTGGAGAATAGATCAGGAGGATTTAAAGAAGATGAATGGTATAGATTGAAGTTAAGATCACACAATGGAAGAAGAACATTTCTCTCTCTCTCTCTCTCTCTCTTCTATATATATATATATATATATATATATATATATATATATATATATATATATATATATATATATATTGATGCATGTCTCATTAAATAATATAGACAAGTTTTGTCTATTTTATGTAAATTCTTTTCATATCATTTGATAATAATATTATCATTAAAAGATGAAAGAAAATCACAATATTGATACATATTTTTTTCATCCTATCTAAGCTTCGGCTTACATGCGGCATTATCAAAGGTGACAAGTACATTACAATATATTAACCAATACACGGACAAAACATTAATGAGAGTCTGTTTATGTTTACATGGAAGATTTCCAATCAACGATATGCAAGCCACTGGAAGTGAAAATTGCACCGCAGTCATGACGTCAGACATGACCACGCGAGAGTGAAAACGAGAAGTATTAAGTATGGAAAGTCGTTGGTATAAACCAATGGCTTCTGTTATCAATTATAGGCATTTAAGAATATTTCGTAGTTTGGTTTCAAATGTTTTATGTATATAGCTTCAAGAATATTTAGGTTTTGTTTATTGTTTTCATGTTTGAGTATAGTTGTGTTTTCAACGAAGATTTTCCGGAATTGTGCATGCAGCCAGGCATATTGTTTTAAATAACTAAAAATGTTAGAGTTGAAAACAATCCTTCAACAAATGTCTGCGTAGTCTGGCGGTTCGATTCATACGTCGAAAAAAGGATACTCGAGGATACCCCCCCTATTAGGGCGGCTAACCAATCCCTATTGCAGACGCTCGCTCAGACACATTTGTGTTTGTTCAACACCTACAGAGCCCACCTATGCTGAGTAGACCTTCGTGACAGTTTCTGGGCATTGACCAACAAACTGAACAAGGCCAGCACACTCTAAACCTCGGTCACGATGACTTGTGACCTCGTGTTGGCAAGGCTATCGACGGCCCCAAATTTTACCTCAACCCAATTTCACTTAAAAGGCTTGGGTAAACTGTACTTTTCATATATATATATATATATATATATATATATATATATATATATATATATATATACTTACACAATCAGCAACATCACTTGATGCGACAGAAGAGCTATATGTAATGATGTTATAACATGAATATACTATAATTTGGAATATATATATATATATATATATATATATATATATATATATATATATATATTCAATATTATAGCATATTCATGTTATAACATCATTACATATATATACTATTGATATATATATATATATATACAACAATATATATATATATATACTAATATATATATATATATATATATATATATATATATATATATATATATATATAATAAAAGGCTTAAACACTAATATTCCATGGTAATAATTTATTCCATTGGAATCGTAAATACAAATTCAAAAAGAAAACAGAAAAAACAACTCCGGAAATAAAAAAAGAATTTAGAGAGAGTGTAAGTATGAGAGTGTGGGACGAATGTTAGAGCTAAAGAGAGGGGTAACAGACAAGAGAAGGAGGGAGAAATTAATAGGGAGAATTTTAGGAGAGGTGAGTGGAAGGGGTTTAAGTAAGAGAAATATGAATGTTGTCGGATGTCTAATATGTATGTGTATATTTACCACTAATATTATATATATATATATATATATATATATATATATTATACGTTATTTTTATACATACATATATTTAAGTAATTGGTCTGTTTATATTAAATAGTATTAACAATATTAAACGTCCTAATGTTCGATAAATCTCATAGAAATTATGGGATTTCTCGGACATTCAGGCCAGTAAATGTTGTTAATACTGTTTATCATAAAGAGAGCATTGACTTAAATATTTGGACCCATAAAAATAACTTAGAAACAATAAACATATTAAAATAATTGTCGCACTATTTCACACACACACACACACACATATATATATATATATATATATATATATATATATATATATATATATATATATATATATATATATATATATAAGGCTCAGAGTAATATTTCATGGTTATAATTTATTAAAATCGAATCAAACACGACCGAATTCATCAGACCTACAGATTCAAAATGAAAACATTTTAATAAATTTCAAACTTATATTTTAATATTTTTAAATAAATTTAATAAATATAAAATTTATATTTTAAACCCAGATATATATTTTCTGTTAAACTACATCAGGCAGAAAGGCCTCTGATCAGGAGATCTTACGGGACATGGAACCATCTCTTAATTGCTGTTGTCCCCAGGTTCACTCTGACTCGGTCTGGTCACACACGTTAGTGGTCCTAGCTATGGGTATATAGTTAATCATGAAACAAGTGTAAAACGGGATTTACAGTAAAAATAATTATTACCAGCATTACAGTTTTGAAAAAAAATTTTTACCAGCAATAAAAATACCAGCATTAAATAAACCATTGAGGTGTTGACATGCCGTAAAATAAAATAAATCAGACCAAATTCCGATGAAGACATTCGCTTCCTTTCTGCCCTAAATTTGTTCTTTAAGCAAATGATTAATGAACAAGACTAGTTAGGAAGAGGTAAATTTATTTTCTCCATGGAATTCCTTCTGTCATGAAGACAACACAAAGACTCACACGGTGGCGTATAAAGTTTGGAATTTTGCAGGATTCTTTCAACATTTATCTGTTGATTTGAGTTTTTATTGAGTCTGGTACTAGCGTCGCCATCTTGACTTTTGATGCCGTCATCACTTATGCATATTTTTTTCTACGTAAATTTTATTTTTGCCTGTATTTTTTCGTCAAGAGACATTTAATTGAAATTTTAATTCTCACAAAATGG
Organism: Acanthosepion pharaonis; assembly: GCA_903632075.3. NCBI lineage: Eukaryota > Metazoa > Mollusca > Cephalopoda > Sepiida > Sepiidae > Acanthosepion > Acanthosepion pharaonis. The sequence goes on from CAHIKZ030001979.1 coordinate 3,357,937, forward strand.
TATGCGAACACATAAAAAAATTCTATTTCCCAGCTTTTCTGCAATTTTTGCACATATCAATAAAACATATGTGCAAAATCCAATGTTTTCTGCCTAGATATTTCTAGTACAATTTTATGCCTTATATATGTCTGTTTAGTCGAACCATTGTGCAAATAGACGTACATCCTTGTGCAAATGAATTGAACCAACCGCTTTAGTTTCCTTTCTTTCAACATAATGTCAGTTTTAGAACCAATGAATTAACAGGATATAATCGATTTCTATTTTTTCTTCAGATTAGGTCATTTGCACTGGTGTGTAGTAACATGAATCTATTTTCTGGGTGTATGATAAAATTTGTTTGACCTTGAAAAATATTGCGGCATCATGCGATTGCATCAGATTTTATCACGCCCAGACACTATTGTCTCGACTGTCGATTAGTTGTCCTACAGTGATTGTCTGCGATGGACGTTATTCCAAGGAAGCATGTGAAAGTTTTAACGTTGCACGAACACACTGGCAAGCCTTATTAGTGAACAAATCAAAACATTTGACTGGCCCGGAAATTCTCCTGATTTAATTCTAATTGAGAATCTGTGGTCAATCTGCAAGGAATGATTTTGTTAAATGGACATACGAAGTACTAACATGTACACTGGTTCATTTTCCATCGGAAAATATGAAAAAAGTAAATAATAACGGAATTATTCGTTTTGTTTCAATTCATTTACACAAGGGTGTACATTAAACAAGCCGCAGAAATATATTTCTGTCGGCGATTGTTAGAAGTTCCTCGGACTGTGCACGAAACAAAAAAAAACGACACGGCTCTTCTGCGAGTTCAACAAGGAAACATTCTGATCCAAACTCTTCAGATTCGAAAAGGCGTACTTAAAAATCTTTATCTGGGAGGATGTTTTAAAATCTAAGGAAAGAGAACATACCATCTTTGCCCTTCCCCTGAAACTTAAACAACACCGGGGCATAGGTGTATCACGTATTTCAGAAAACCTCGATGACTATTCTTCAGTCTTTTTTATGACAGCATCTTTTTACTTTTACTGCTTTTACTAATTGTTGAAAAATGACTAATGCATGGAATAATAATGTACTTAGAACAAAATGTATTGAACAAGAAAGTGTACAAAATATTTACATATAGTCTTTTGTATATTCCTGGTAAGACCGTTCCTGGAGAATGTGTTGACTGAGTCGCAGTCGGGCAGAGTCTCTGGTTGAATCTCTTGATTCCGGTATTTGTCTATCTACCCACGAGGATAAAATGTGGCACAAGGCTGGTTTAAAGTGGGTATCTCCGAGCCCGTAGGCTCGGCTAAAAATATGGCCTTTCTGAACCCGCCTAGACGGATTCAAGGCCTGTCTACCACCCCGGACGAAACCCTGCCTCTCGGAAAAGCCTCGTCCGGGTCCCTCACTGCAAAATGCAGAGAGTTCGACTAAGAGAGAATCTCTTGATTCCTCCCTCTCTTCCCGGTGCCAACCATATTTATATGGTCGGTACTCCACTATGCAAATTAGGTGGATCCTACCACAACACTAATATAAATGGAGTTTCATATCAATAACACAAACATAAATGGAGATGTATCAGTTGTTAAGTTTGGGCGGACAAAAAGCACCCCATCCATCTGGGATAGTGGTTAAATTATACTGGAGTCTCCCGTTGATTTTTTGACGTATGAGGATCAAGCAATTCGTTTCCTAGGAACCGACAGCCAGACACCTGCATATATGTTTTGATGAAAGGCTTTTTGTAGAACCAACCACAACCGAAAACAGGGACCTGGTACACCATGTGCCACAAAGACCCCAAAGGACTTTCTGAAGGTTTTAAATTCAGATTTATCTTTCTCCTAGACCAGTTGCCATCCAAGGTTATAGAACTCAATTCTGTCCTGCCTGGATGGAGGAAAAGAAGATTCATACGTTTCCCAAGAGTATTAGCACGTAAGTGAATGTAATGAATCCGACTGGAATTCGAACCCGGTTCTCCGATTCTTCAATCCGAGCCGCTATCCATTACTCCACTGCATCATTTATTGTGGTTAAATTACTCAATATTACACACATATAAAAAATATTTCGGACAGTTATCTACAGCCTGTTGCGTTTTTTAAAAAAAATACGAGGAGACAGGTTCGGATATCGTCAAATTCACTTTCCTACCCAGTCGTTTCAATCGGAATGGTGGTTTCCGATTTAGCATTCAGTTTCCGGTTTCTTCTGACATCTTCTCATAAACTTTCACTCCCTGTAGCAACTTAGTAGCATTATCGCCTCTCTTGGAGGTGATTGATTTTCAAAAAAAAATTAAGAGACGATAGGTGGCTCATTGAGGTGGCATAAAATGAAACCAATGACGGTCAAAGGTTAAGCTGGCAAAATTTATTTAAGTTTATTGAGATTATGTGGTTTACCAAAGTTTAACATATAGAGACAATTAAAATAGCTGTATAACATTTACTAACAAAAGTAATTTGGAAGACACAGATGAAGCCGGGACACGAAAAGACAAACTAACACCAGAGATATGTGAACATGGCACACAAGGAAGCAAGACTCAATTGTCAAGTGTCACTTAAGGTAGATGGTGTTTTATGAGCGTAATATAATTCAATAATACTCATCATATATAGATAATGGACAAACGTTACGCTATGCCATATATGGATTTTCTACAAGTCAAATCAGGTAAGCTGATTGCATAAAATAAATATCCTGGCAAAGATGAATGTATTTTTAAAGAAAGCTAACGGGCCATTTGATTAGCATTCAAATCGAAAGTACCGGATATGAATTTAATATCTAACCTCTATTTGGGGGAGGTCATATATCCAGAGCCCAAGGAGATATCCCCGAATGTCTTCATCAATCAAATGCAATCTAAAAAAGAATAATGAATGTTCAGGATGAGCTTAAAGGTTGAAGGCTGCTGTGGGAAACTAATTTTCCCTTTTAGGCAACAATTTTGAGGATTTGCTTCTAAGATACGAATGGTTGATATTGTTATTCCAAAATGATACATTGTGTTGCCGAAAGAGGAAATATATTAGCAATCCAGCAGAAGACAATCTGAAGCATATAAATAATTTGTTCGGACGACCGAAAATAAAAAAAATAATAAAACACTCACTGCTTATACAATCAGAAAAGTGCAAAACGGTGAGAAATTCAAATCCTTCTATCAATTACTAGCAGTAGAGCCCGGCGTTGCCCGGATATGTAACAGTAAGAGATAGATCAAGTATCGACCATCATAAAGACTGAAAAATAAAATTGACAAAGATTATTGTTTAAGGTTGACGGACACGCATGTCTTAATTAGTTTTTTTTTTGTTTGTTTTTTTTTTACGAATTGGTCAAACGCAAACTCAAACAAACATGGTTTTCAATCGTTATGAGTCTCTACCGATTGAATAGAATTTTATTATAAACAATTGTCTTGTAAATGGAATTTTTAAAGCATTCTGAATGTAAAAATAAAGAAAAAAAGTGTGCAAGACAATAAGAAACACTAACTGCCAAAAAAAAAATGAAATTTTGTTGAAAAATGTAGGAAATCCGATCCCGTATATAAACGAACACACACACACACAAACAACCTGGGTTTTATAATAAGTATAACTCGATATGAGTTTTCCCCCTTTCATTCTCGTGATGCCTCTTAATCGTGTTTTCAAATTGATTTCGTGCAAAAACAATTGTGTTTTCCAAAATTTTGGCGCTGTTAGAACCACCGCAAGGTAATTTTACGTAGTCCTGTGAAGTTTTGTTGAAATCGGTTGAAAAATGTAGGAAATCCGATCCAATATATAAACGTACAGACACACACACACACACACACAATCTGCGTTTTATAATAAGTAAGATTCTGAGTTTTATGGATGAATTAGTTTGTCCGTTATTTACAATGCTCGGACTGTTGTTCTCATCGTTATTGACATACTCACGACGTTTCGGCCGTTGTACTCACCGGCCTTCTTCAGAATCGGTCTATATTTCTGACAATGAGGTATTGTAATTATTTACGTTATTTACAGTGTTCGGACTGTTGTCCTCATCGTTATTGCCATACTCAAGACATTTCGACCGTTGTACGCTTCGGCCTTCTTCAGAATCTGTCTATATTTGTGAGATGTGGTATTGTGATCAATTACGTTATTTACATTATTCGGACTGTTGCTATATTCACGACGTTTTGGCATTCTTCAACTGATTGGAAATTCGACCTGAACCCTTTGTTCCGTCCAATGGGGTAGATTGTTCTAGGTCCAAGTGCCATGCCTCTTCCGGATGTTTCAGTGATCTCCCTTTAACTTAACTGTCCACGTTTTTGTTTACCACTGAAGTAGACAGGAATTGAACTCACACCCTTTGGGTCAAGTCAGTGGATCCAACCAACGCTTTTATCCACTCATCTATGTGCCCTTGAAGACTGGGCCTTCTATAATTGAGGACACAAGGCCCACAAAAGTATTATCATCTAAAATATATCCTGCCTTTTAAATGACCTGGAATACATACATATATATATTATATATATATATATATATATACACAGACACAGACACACACACACACACACACACACACACACACACACACATATATATATATATATATATATATATATATATATATATATATATATATATAGCTTTCTTCACTCTTCAGAATGAGTCAAATCTAGCGTATTGTTTTTACAAACGTGAACAAACGCCAAGCAGCCAAAGTGCTCCATTCATTTTGCTGAGCCACAAAGCCCAGTGGATAAATGTTTATCCGTATCGTCCAAAATGGCGGTGATATTTAAATAATGTTGCCACACCATCGCCAATCATTGAATATTGGTGTCACATCTTGTCTAATTCTTTCGCTATGTATTTAGAGATTCTTGATAAAACCCAAAGAATAATCTGCAATATTATCCGTCCTTACCTATCATCTCGGCTTCAGTTATTTTCTTGCTTCTCTAACGTAGCTTCCCTCTGCCTTTTCTCTAAATATTTTCATGGTAAGTGTTTTGATGATTTTTTTTATTTTCTTTTTGTTACATTTCAGTGCAGCTGCTCGATTGGCAGCTACGTCTCAGCATTTTATATTGGAAATTACAAGAGATAAACCGAAAATTCTATGGTAACAGTTTCTTCTCTCGTATTTCTCGTTTGTGGAATCTGCTTCCGCCCTATTGTCTTTAAGTCAACATCTTCATAAGTTTCAATGCAGTGTCAATCGTTATCTTCTTTTTTTTCTCAGTTTTTTATTGTTCTCTTTTCTTACGTCTCTTTTTTTTCATATCTTTATTGTATTTTTGCGTCTTAGTAACGACTTACGGCCACATAACGTTGAAATATTGGTTCTAGTGCGATCACCAAAGATAAGCAACGTCGAGCCTGGTCACTACCTAGATGGATAATCGTTTAGGAATACCAGGTGCTGTAAGCTTGAATGTGCGGGTGGTGCATTGGATAATTGTTCGGAATTGCTAATCGGAGAGTCGAGTTCCAATGTCAATCGTATAGCTATCATAATTCTTCTTGTATAGTACTCTCTCATTAACAGTAGCTTTACTCGTAGTGTCTAACACCCAATAACGTCTTGTTTCTTAGTGGCTTGATTACTTTGATTGTTGTGAATTGATTAGAACAAGCATTAAAATTATGTAAAAAAAAATGATTAAAAATGATTAAATTTATTAAAAAAATAAAATTGATTAAACGAATAATTAAAATGATTAAAACAATGATTAAATGATTAAAACAATGATTAAAATGATTAAAAAATAAAATTGATTTTAAAATGATTAAAAAAAACAGTTGTCGCATGTAAGAAACAAATCTGCTTAAAATGAAAAATGTATTCAGTCATTCTGCAAAACGACAAAATTCCTAAGAAATACAAAGGACGGAAAATTTATTGCAAGAAAACATGATATATATATATATATATATATATATATATATATATATATATATATATATATATATCAGAAAAAGTATTACCATCTAAAATATATCCTGCCTTTTAAATGACCTAGAATACATATATATATATATATATATATATATATATATATATATATATATATATATATATATACAGACACAGAACACACATATATACACACATACACACACACACACACACACACACACATATATATATATATATATATATATATATATATATATATATATATATAGCTATCTTCACTCTTCAGAATGAGTCAAATCTAGCGTATTGTTTTACAAACGTGAACAAACGCCAAGCAGCCAAAGTGCTCTATTCATTTTGCTGAAGAGCTTCGCATTAACGCAGGTGGCTGTTGTTTGTAGAATTAGCTTGTCATTCAACAGTGCTCAATGGAAAATGTATTTTCAAGAGCTAAACTATGTCAGATTAGATTACTAATTTTTAAATATATTTTCATCTTGTTTATAATTTGTACGCTTTAATAATGAGAGGAAAGAGAAAAGAGTAATCAGGACGACAGTAGATAGCGATTGACATTACAACTAAACTTTTGCAGATTAAAGTTGGTTGGAAAGCAAGGAGCCGGAAGGGAGTTCCACAAGCGAGAAGTGCGAGAAAAGAAACTGTTAGCATAGAACTTACGGCGACATCTATCCAGCTCAAATGTTGATGAGATCTCGACGCCAATCTAGTATTGCTCTTGAATTCATAGAATCTAGATACCATGGCTTAGAGCTCGTCCAAACTATTACCATGAAAGTATTTATAAAAAAAGACGCAGAATGGCAACATTACGGTGGTGGGTAAGTGACTGAAGCCGAGCCGCCAGATCAGGACCATTAATATTGCTGATTCTTCTTTGGATCTTATCAAGGAGCTCAAGGTAAATAGCAGGGACACAGGGCCATATATGGCAGCAATATTCTAAGCATAGACGAATGGTTGACTTATAGATATGTAAGATAGATTCTGGAGAGAAAAAATTATCTCTCACGACACCATGAACCGACATTCTTAGCATCTGACCTAGCAACGGATTCATTAGTGTTTTCACGTCATGTCAGCCGAGAACGTGAGCCCAAGAAGACGCAACGAGTCACTTTCCTGGAGGTTAGCATCAGCCATACTGATAGAAGCCAGAGTGGGATCACTCAGAGGATTAATAGAAAGGAGTTTAGTTTTGGCGGTGTTAAAACTAACAAGCCATCTTTTGCCCTAGTTAACGATGGACTTGAGGTCGTTATGCATATCGGCTGCCATTTTGAACTTTCCGGACTGATCAGCCTTATTATCGAGGCAGGATTAAATGTGTCATCAGCGTAAATACGAAGCTGAGACTCTGGAAATAAATTTTTTTCGCACAGTGAACCGACTTTCTTCGCAGCTAACCTAGCAATGGAGTCAATATAATCTTATTTTTATTCCTTCAGTTATCACTGTTTTCGCATGTAGCAATTCTGCTCTTTCAAATCGTTAAAAATAAAAATAAAAAGATTTCAAAGAAAGCTAATACGATATTTATCGTTAAACAATGGCAGCAATATTTAAGAATAATTTTAAGATATGATTGATTTTATTTCCTGCATGATTAATCAGTGAATTTTATTTATTTAATAATAATAATAAATGATGTCACGAAAAAAAAAAAATAAAGATAAATGATTCATCGATCATTAATCAATAATTGCAAATCGCATCTTTTATTCTTAAGGTGTCATAGTAGTTTTTCCTACAGACTCAATAACAAGTATCGGTTTACGGATATATCACGTTGAAAACCCGATTCTCGCAAAATTATTGAAGTTAAGCAATGTCGAATCTGGGTAACCGCTTAAGAATATCAAGTTCAGTAAGCTTGGATTTGCGTCATAAGTAATATATAATTGCTCGGAAATGCAAATAAAGAAGCCAATTTCCAATTTCAATCGGTTTCGTAATATTCCTTTATTCGCAAAGTACCCTTGGGAAAGCTATGAATTCAGCTCTTTCCTCCCAACTATAGGTTAAATAGTAAGACTTGTATCAGTAAATCATTATTATCTCCAAAAAAGTATTACAATCTAAAAATAGTTGAAAGTATATTCTGCCTTTAAATGACCTGAAAAGGGTTGATAAACCGTAAGCACAAGTCAATTAACCAATCTATCAATCAAATACCAGCATGAATAATATTTACTTAGAGACACAAATCAAGGACACATTCAACAATCTGGGTTGTGTATTACGAGATAGGAGGATCACTTTGGCAACAAAGAAAAGAATACTGAGCTGTTACGTGACATCTGTCCTCCTTTACGGTAGCGAAAGTTGGACGGTCTCCTCAAAGATGAAGACGAGATTCGAGGCAACGGAAGTATAGTTCTACAGAAGGATGCTAAGGATATCACGGACCGAGCGTGTGAGCAACGATGAGACTTTTGAGTGGATGCAAACAAGGAGGAAGCTTATATTTAACATTAGGAAGAAGCAGCTGAAATTTTTGGGACACGTCATGAGAAAGGCAGGCCTGGAGAATCTGATACTCACAAGCCGAACACAAAGAAAGAGAGACAAGGGAAAGCAACGTATGTCACATCTGGCGGTCTTAAGCAAATGGTTGACATAACCTAGTCTCGGGGAGGTGGCAGAGGGTGACATTTATTGAGAGCTATAAAGGATAGAGGGAAGTGGAGACCCATGATCGCCTACGTCCTGAAGGGACACGGCATATAAAAAGAAAAGAAAAAATAAACTCCCCCAATGTTTGACAATAGATTTTAGTATAATAAAAAGAAATGGATTTTGAAATTCAATATCCTATCATTTTTTTTAGGTTGGAAAACTATCAGTAAACTATTATTTTCTCCAAAAAATTATTACAATCTAAAAATAGCTACAAATATTTTTCTGGATTTAAATGACCTGAAAAAGGTTGATAAGCCGTAAAACAAATCAATCTATCCTTCAACCATATACTAGCATGCCTTGGGCTTAATCATCAACGTTATCTGTGTAAATTCATTTCATAGTGCATTGCTTAAAATCATAAATTGGTTACGTACAAAAATAAAATATTCAACATTTCTATCACATTGTATTGTTTGTAAGCAGAAGTCTTTTCTTCGATGACTCCAAGAAGTGTCCATGTGTATTTACTCAAAAGTTTGTTTCGAAGAGCCTACTTTAACAAGATTGATCCTTTTAGCTATAAACGGTTAGACACGTGTTGATGAAATTTTACGAAATAGCGATTGGCGCCTTGCTACTGAATGGAGGTTAGAGGTGTTAATGTTGCAGATCATTAGAATTGAACTCATCTCGAAATTCCTTGATATGTTGGGCGACTTACGGCGCCTTGATTTTGTCAAAAATGTCTCTTGAAAATATATTGCTTATTTCATGATATACTGGTTTTCCATCGACGTGCCTTCGTATGTATCGATTCAAGCAAGTTTATATCTATCTATCTATCTATCTATCTATCTATCTATCTATCTATCTATCTCAGTCTGTTCAATTCTATCTATCTACGTCAATCTGTTCAATTCCGTCTATCTATCTATCTATCTACCTATCTATCTATCTCAGTCTATTTCAATTCTATCTATCTATCTATATCTATCTATCTATATATATATATATATATATATATATATATATATATGTGTGTGTGTGCCTATATATGTATGTGTGTATGGGTGTGTGTATATGTATGTATTTGTGTGTGTATGTGTGTATATGTATGTATGTATGTATGTATAAAAATATATATATATGTTTGTATATATATTTATTATATATATATGTATGTGTGTATGTGGTTGGATATATATATATATATATATATGCATATATATATATATGTATGTGTGTATATGTGTGTATGTGTGTGTATGTGTATATGTATGAGTATGTACATGTATATGTATGATAAAATCACGGCAGTATAATGGTTGGCCAGCATGGTTCGCTAGATTAGGTGCGACTGAGGAATGAGTTCGTTCCTCACTGGGTACCCCCTAATTTCGGCATTGTGCCACGATATATTTGTATATATATATGTATGTGTATGTGTATTTGTGTATGTATGTGTGTATATATATATATATATATATATATGTGTGTGTGCATATATATATATATATATCTGTATGTCCTATTTTATTGTGTATGTGTATTTATATTTAAGTATATTTCTGTTTGTATGAATGTGTTTATATATTTGTATGTTAGACTATATGTATATTGCTGTGTGTTGGTGTTTGAAGGTATATTTATGTATCTATATGTTAGTTCGTTTATATATGTATTTGGTTGAATGTTGTATTTTTATGTATGCATGTATATATGGGTAATTGTTATTGTATATAGATATATTTATTTATATATATATGTTTATTTGTAGATATGTATGTATGTGTGTATATGTATTTATGTATGTTTGTGTATGTATATATATATGTGTGTCTGTTGGCACCTATTATGTATGAGTTTGTTTATGTGTATGTGTAGGTATGGAAACTTTGGTATATCATGACGGTTTTTTGGGGTTTTTTTTTTATATATCTAAGTATGTGTGCATAAAAGTCTATGTGTATATATGTGTGTGTATTTAGGTTTATATGTATATGTGCGTACATGTGTACTTGTTATCATAGATATGTATATGTACGTATATGTTTATGTTTATATATTTATTTGTATGTATTTCTGTATGTATATGTATGTATGAGTATATATATATGTGTGTTAATTTGTTTTTGCTGCCGTGTATATATATATATATGTGTATATTTGTGGATTTCTTTATCCTGTTTTTCTTTGCCAAATATATAATGAAACTATTATCAATTTATATGATTAATATATATTTTTATTGATATTTATGGTTTTAGAATTTTCGTTTTAATATATTAAATAATATTATTTTAAACATTTTTATCTTTGTATATTTGCTCCATTAAGTTATAATTCAATAAGTGGTTAGCATTTATTTAAGTCTGAAATATTTACTGGTTGTGATTTCTCAATGTCTATGCCATTGTCTGTGGATGTATGTATGTGTATATATCGGTGTCTATGTGTATGTAGAGTGTATTCACATTTATCTGTGTGTGTATAAGTGTTAGTTTCCACGTCTCCTTTTTTTTCATAAAGGGCTGTAGAGATGTTCATGTATTCCCCCACCTTTTTTTTTTTTTTTTTTATGTTTTTGTGTGTGTGTGTGTGTGTGTGTGTGTGTGTGTGTGTGTGTGTGTGTGTGTGTGTGTGTGTGTGTGTGTGTGTATCTAATAATGTCTGGATGCTTTGTATTTTTGATTGTATTTTTGTTTGTGTCACGCGTGAGTTTAAGACCATATTCACAAACTTTAAAATAAAAACGGAAAAGAAAGGGAAAAAGAGAAAAATATATATACATGTATTATCAAATGACCGGATGTATTGTAGCGTCTTGTCTTGTCGAACGTAATTTCAATGAAGAAATGAATTGAATAAACATATATATTTTTTCTTTTCTCAATAATTTTGTAGTTTTTAAACTTAATAGTGATTAAATTTGGTTTTAAAATTGCCAGTTTTTTAATTTTAATATTAAATTTTATCATGTAAATTTATAATTATTAGTTAGTATAAATTATTTTTAATATTACACGTATTTAAAGATCTGAATAGCTATTAGAGCAGGATTTCGTTGTCAAGCTTTTGAAAATTTTCTATACTTCGTTTTTGATTGGTTATTCTAGCTTTTGTAACAATGTTTCCCCCTAGTGTAGGATCGTTAATTAATCTGAAACTTTTAAAACCATTTATTTTATTTTCAGCATCATCACTTGATAAGACACAGAGTGTGTTGAAACAAAATGGCTATTTTTGTAGTGATTTTATAACATACTTATGTTATAATTTTTTTATAAAAATAATTATATATATATATATATATATATATATATATATCTACCTCAGTCTGTTCAATTCCATCCATTTATCTATCTATCTATCTATCTATCTATCTATCTCTCTCTCTATATATATATATATATATATATATATATATATATATACATACATCAGTCTGTTCAATTCCATCTATCTATCTATGTATCTATCTATCTATCTATCTCTCTCTATATATATATATATATATGTCAGTCTGTCCAATTCTATCTATCTACTTCTGTTCAATTCTTTCTATCTATCTATCTATCTATCTATCTATTTACCTCAGTCTCTTCAATTCCATCTCTCTATCTATCTATCTATCTATCTATCTATCTCAGTCTGTTCAAATCTCTCTATCTATCTATCTCATCTATCTATCTATCTATCTATCTCAGTCTGTTCAATTCCATCTATCTATCTATCTATCTATCTATCTATCTATCTATCTCAGTCTGTTCAATTCCATCTATCTATCTATCTATCTATCTATCTCAAAATTTGTAATTAATTTCTGCTCAGGATAGTTGAAGCATAAACCACAGGTGGTCTATACAGGTTGACCAAGCGTCTACAACAGTGATTTGCTCGCCGTCCTGGCAGACTGGTGTGTTTGGGAAGAACTAATTGCCAGCTTTTTATACATCTACAGTGCTGCGCAAAAGTAAGCAAACCCTTAAGATAATATCTTTAAAATTTTTTCCCAGACAATCAACAAATCTTAATGAAACTCTGTATCAATAAAAAAAATCTTTTATTAAACGAATTTCAACCATTTCCAAAAACATCTATAAAGCTGGAATAAAAAAAATATTTATTAAAAATTAAATGTGCAAAAATTAGTGAATCCTTACATTCAAAAATTTGTGACTCCTTTTGAGGTCACGACGCCGAAAAAGGTTTTCTATAGTTCTTAAAAAGTTTCTGGTATTAGAGAGATTCAAATTCTGTCCATTTTTCTTCACAAAAACTCCCATAATTTTTCCATATTACCTGGATTTCTGGCATGTTACTCCTTCTTTAACTTGAACCACAGGTTTTCAATTTAGTTTAGATCGCAAATCTGACTAGGCCATTTCAAGACTTGAAATCTCCTTTTATTTCACCCGTTATTTTGTTGATTTACTATAATTCTTCAGATCAATGTCCTGTTGGAAGGTCCAGCTCAGACATAATCCCAACTTTCAAACCGACGGCAAGAGATTGCTTTATATATATAAAAATTGCTTTTAATATTGCAGGGTCCATTGTGCCGTCAAAATTGATCCGTTCAAAATTGCTTTTAATCTTGCAGGGTCCATTGTGCCGTCAATGCGTACTAATATTCCTGTGCCAGCTTTAGAAAAGCATCCCAAATCATAATGTTACCATGTTTGACTGTTGGCACCAAATTCTTCTCTTAAAAAACGTACTAGGAGCCAACGAGATATACCGTCTATCGTTCCTCTCCCAAATCTCTAGTTTGGTTTCATCCGACAATAAAAACATCTACCAGAATATTTCTACATTATTAATATGATCTTTGGCATATTTCGGCCGACCTTCTTTGTACTTTTTCGTCAGAGGCTTTTTTTGTAGGCATTCTTCCGTGAAGATCGGATTTCGTTGCACTGTAGACGTATTCAAGTTGATACCGACATTTGCCATGGAGCCTAGAAGAATCGTAGAGTCCACAGCAGAATTCGCCTGGGTTTGTCAAACTAGATGTCTAACTGTTCTTGCAGTTATTTTTCGCTGACTGTCAATAAATGATTACGATGCGTCATACAAAGGCCTTCCATTCATAAATAATTTGATCCTTTGAGCAATAAACGGTTGGACACGTGTTGATGAAATTTTACGAAATAGCGATTGGCGCCTTGCTACTGATTGGAGGTTAGAGGTGTTAATGTTGCAGATCATTAGACTTGAACTCATCTCGAAATTCCTTGATATGTTGGGCGACTTACGGCGCCTTGATTTTGTCAAAAATGTATCTTGAAAATATATTGCTTATTTCATGATATACTGGTTTTCCATCGACGTGACTTCGTATGTATCGATTCAAGCAAGTTTAAATATATCTATCTATCTATCTATCTATCTATCTATCTATCTATCTATCTATCTATCTATCTCAGTCTGTTCAGTTCTTTTTATCATCTATCTGTTCAATTCTACCTATCTATCTATCTATTTCAGCCTGTTCAATTCTATCAATGTACCTATTAAGCAAGTTTATATCTATCTATCTATCTATCTATCTATCTATCAATCTATCTATCTATCTATCTCAGTCTGTTCAATTCTATCTATCTATCTATCTATCTATCTATCTATCTGTTCAATTCTATCTATCTATGTATCCATCTATGTATCTATTTCAGCCTGTTCAATTCTATCAATGTACCTTATTAAGCAAGTTTATATCTATCTATCTATCTATCTATCTATCTATCTATCTATCTATCTCAGTCTGTTCAATTCTATCTATCATCTATCTATCTATCTATCTATCTGTTCAATTCTATCTATCTATGTATCCATCTATGTATCTATTTCAGCCTGTTCAATTCTATCAATGTACCTTATTAAGCAAGTTTATATCTATCTATCTATCTATCTATCTATCTATCTATCTATCTCAGCCTGTTCAATTTAATCTGCCTATCTCAGCCTATTCATTTCTA
>CAHIKZ030001979.1:3377500-3382500 GCA_903632075.3 Acanthosepion pharaonis
TCTTTCGTTTTTCTTTACCCGTTATTCTTTATTCTTTACCATTTCTTTCTTTTTTACTTTACTCTTTCTTTCTTTCTTTTTTCTTTACCCTTTCTTTTTTTCTTTACCCTTTCTTCTTTCTTTACTCTTTCGTTCTTTCTTTTATTTTCCTTTACCCTTTTTTCTTTACACTTTCTTTTTTCTTTACTCTTTCTTTCTTTCTTTTTCTTTTTTCTTTACCCTTTCTCTAAAAGAATTTTTTTCTTTTACCTTTCATTCTTTTTTTTTTTTTTCTTTTTTTCTTTCTTTCTTTCTTTTTTCTTTACCCTTTCTTTCTTTCTTTCTTTTTTCTTTACTCTTTCTTTTTTTTTCTTTTTTCTTTAACCTTTCTTTTCCTTCATTTTTACTTTGTTTCCTTATTTTCTTGTTTCTTTTCCTCTATTTTATTTTCTACACCAAACACCCATCTTTGGTTTTTAATCATCTAACAAAGTTTACTTGCAGGGGCGTCAGTTTTGTCGTTATTTTAATATTTGCCTCAAACAAATCGAGGAAAGCCAAATAAATCAACAAGACAAGCTACGAAAATCAATGCTCGCCTTCAGAATTGAAAAGTTCGATGACATAGAGATTTCCCATCGATCTTTCAATCAATGGCGAGAGAATTAATCGAATTAACCCCGATTATCGATTCTGCATTAATGAAGTTGTTAATATGCGCGTTCGGTGAATTAGATCATCCGTAAAAAAACTAAACATTCATATCGAGTAATTCGACGAAGGGAGCGAGAGTTTTCAAGGGAGATAACCACTGATTATTTAAAGATGTCATATTTGATTCCACTACGAGTGACGTAGAATTTCGCTGTTGCAAATGAATGGCGGACTCGTGAATACTTTTTCCTAATTTTATCGTGTCGTATTATTAACATTTAGGAATCCATTCATATATATATATATATATATATATATATATATATATATATATATATATATATAAGATTGAACATTGAAGTCCACACTTAGGGGCGACAGTCTGTTTCATGCTAGATGCAATCGTCAGGCCACGTCAAGGGACAGTATGTTTCATCTAACAGACTATCGCTTCTAAATGTTGACTTCAATGTTCACTTTTATATTTACACACGCTCTATCTCTGATATTGAGCACTTTATCCCATAAATATAGCACATCTTAAGATTATATTTCTTATATATATATCTAATCGACTATTTGTAGACAGTCTAGAGACATTCAAATTTATATCAAACATTATAATCTTTATGAACCCCCAAAATAACACTTTCAAAGTAAAACAAAATAACAGTGTCTGTTTCTAGCCTTTTTTTACAAAGAAAATTAGTGACATCTTTCCTTTTCTCTCTTAACTTCCTTCTCTCTTTTTCTCTCTATGTGTTTTTTCTTCTCTCCCCCTTCGATATCAATATATAACTTCCGTTAAGTTAACCGTTTAAATGTGTCAATATCTGCTAACTCACTCATGTCTTCTCTCTCTCCCCTCACTTCCTCACTTCGTTAATTTACATATATGTTTAATACGGCCCGTCAAAATGTGTAAATTTTCTTTACCTTTTTTGTTTGGAAGTAAAGTCTGATGATCCGCAGTCCTTTTAAAAGGGCTGTGGTGAAATAATTTATTACATGGAACCTTAAAGTGGTCTGTTCTTATTTAAATTATTTGCTCTGGAATTACATTGAGCTCTCTGGATTTTATCCTCCTTAGGTTTACCCATACGGATTACCTAGTTTTTCATAAACCATTTCCTAATATATATAATATTAGTGGTCAATATATATATATATATATATATATATATATATATATATATGTATCAGATAGATAGATAGATAGATACCCAAGAGGATAAAATCCATGTAGAACTCAATGCCCAGGATAGAGTAAGGTTATAATAAAAAGGGCCCAAACTCTAATATTCCATGGTTATAATTTATTAATTGGAATCGTAATCACGATCCAATTCATCAGACATACAAATTCAAAAAGAAATCAGAAAATATAACTCCGGGTATAAAAAATAATATTTTAGTGAGAGTGTATGTGTGGGAGTGGGAAACAAGTGTGGGAAGGAAATGTATGAAAGCTCTAGAGAGAGGGGTGTAATAGAAGAAGAAGAACAGGAAGGCCTCAAAAGGTGGAGGTGGGGATTAAAATTTAACATTTTTTTAAAGAGATGAATTAAATAATTGTTTATATATATATATATATATATATATATATATATATATATATATATATATATATATATATATATATGAGAGAGAGAGAGAGAGAGAGAGAGAGAGAGAAAGAGATATTAACTCCCGGAAAAATTATTTCGGTCGAGCTCTGTGGGGAGAAAACTCGAATTTGTAAACAGTGACTATAACTGCTCATAATGCAAGACTCTCCGAACGGATTGAGTTCTATAGGTCACTCGCGTGTTCATGAAAAAATAAATACGCAAAAAACTTCCTTTCTCTCTGCCTGTCGCGTCAATATCCTATGGGGTAAGAATCTCCGTCTGCGACCAGATCGATCGGGTTTCGGTTCCGGCTTGAAGCGAACGAATGGCTAGCCATATTGATGAGCTTTGAAACAACGAAAAAGACACACTGGGTTGTATATTGATATTTTTTTCGTTTTATTATTTCAATTAGATTCCTCGACTAGTGCCAGCCAGCACTGCCATTATCAGGAGAAAAAACTACAGGAATGAATGACTTGATGAAAAAATTAATTTATCTGTAGTTTTCTTTTGTTTTTAATTTTTTAACGTAAATTTTGGTCAGTGCTTGCGTTGGTCAAACAGTCTCTTTTAAGCTGTTATTAAAGATAAGAGCTGGAGGTATTCATGCTGCTCTGAATTCCCTTGGTTATTTTGACTGTTTTATTGATTCCTGGCAAGGGGGTGTGTCTCTGTTAAGTGTGTGTTATTTAGTTCTTAGGGAGTGGGTGAGTATAGTGTGTTTAAGTGTGTATATTATAATTGATGTGTGTTATCATTTACCTCTTTTTATACTTATATATATATATATATATATATATATATGCACTCTTCAACTTCGTAGACTTTCTCTCTCCCCTCTTGTTTACTGCCACTGTGTTTATATGCGTTCAAAGTAAGGTACGCTAAACCGTAGGTAACACCTGCTTTTTATTTTCTCGTGTACTGCTGTCGTAGTACTGACTGTATTCTTGCGATAAATGTCGTTAATACTGTTTATTATAAAGAGTGCATTTACTTACATATGTGTATCTAAAAGAACGTAAAACATGAAACATATATATATATATATATATATATATATATATATATATATATATATATATATATATAGCATAATTTACTTTTTAAACATGTTTTGTTGAATAATATAGGTATATTGTGCCTACTTATTCTTATACTGATCATTTCATTTTGTCTAATTATTTTTTTATGATAGTGAGATGAAATTCATCAAGGAAGGTTTTTTTAAGCCAAATAATTTCGACTTTTTTATGATCATTTTCAGGGGTAAATTACAAAGACATGATATTGTAACTGTAATTTGCGTTCCGTTGTGATGTTTTTGTGCGTAGCTTCTTTGTTTCAGGGTCCTTCTGTTACTCCTATGCTGCTGATTTTCTAGTGGCTTTGTATATTACATTGTTCTGCACGCAATTTCCGTTTTAGGGATATTCTTTCTTTATTCTGCAGATGCACCTGGGTTTGATTTGTTCGGGTGATTTGTTCGTTGTTTACCTGTTGGGATTATTTTATTAAAAATGAAATGAGTGACATGAACAAAAATATTTCGATTTTTTAATGTTATGAAATGTCCAGGTTGTAAGCGAGCTGAAAATATCGATGATGCAAAGTGAAATTAAACTGTATGTGCGCGAGGCGTGACATTTATTGCATGTAGAGTTAAAGCAGCGTTCCGAGTTCAAACTCAGTTCGATGCTCTTTCGTTTATTTCGCTTTTGGTTCCATTAGAAAAAAGTTTTGGATCCATCTTCTTCCATTTAGGATTTAAATGACACGGCAGTGGGCATCCATGCTTTGGTTGGCAGTCTAGAAAAAAGAAAAGAAATTCGACACAAACCTAAAAAATGTAGGTGCGTCTTGCTCTAGACGCACCTGCGGTTGCTACAGCTGCAGTAAGTGCGGTGTTTCTAAGGCCCAAATGAATTACGAAACTATTGATCGTTATCATATATTATGGAATTTAAATAATTTACGACTACCATGAATTCCTTTGTTGGTGAAGTTACCTGAAACTTGCAGTGTGCACTGAAGTCTTTTCGTATTAGTATTAGGCTGGTGCAAAAATAATGACGTAATAATGTCGTTTTGTGACGTATTTTTTAACGTCAAAAAACGACATTATTACGTCATTATTTTTGCACCAACCTAATAATAGTCTGCGAAATAGGTTTGTTAACCATTACACTAATACAAGTTGCGTAACATTTTTTTTTTCAGTCTGGTCTTAGTTTCGGCACAAAGACACAAGTAGGAAGCACCAATAAGTTTCGATCTCCCTATTTTGTAATACTGATCTGTGTGACTGACTCGTTAACTATTACACAACGACAAAGTGGCATACAGGAATTTACAAAGTTTGAATTGCTTAAACCAAAAATCCAAACTAACAGTCTTTAATGCATCTTGATAGTCAGAAGTAAAGATCTGCGGGAATGGCTCGTTAGCCGTTACAGCCCAACGAAACACTAGTTATTTACTAAGGTGTCCTTAGGTTCGCCGCAAAGCGACATGCATGAACCATACTGTAGATATTGCACTCACTACTCAGTTGCCCTTGAGGCCGGCTTGCTAAGTCTTGCTCCACAGTTGCAAACATTAGTAGAATAAAATAAGGAAGACATTATGGAAGAAAATTTTAAAAGTATAAGTAGGCATCAATTAAGAATACTGAGAATGAAAAAAAAGAAAAATAATTAATGGCAAATGAAGAGAGAAAAATATTTTCAACGAAGTCGCCATAATGGTATCAAC
>CAHIKZ030001979.1:3385000-3407500 GCA_903632075.3 Acanthosepion pharaonis
CGGAAGGTAGCACAAAGTACCGTCTATCCGCCTTAGGGGATCCACTGCGGGTTTGAAGTTGTCCTTCCAAGGCTATAGAACCTAGTCTGTCATGTCATATTTAAACGCAGCTGGTGAGAGAAGAGGAGGATTTACACCTTTCCCAAGATTATTAGCACGTAAGTGAATGTAATGGATTCGACTGGAATTTGAACTCCGCTCTCCGACTCCTCAATCCAAGCTGATATCCATTACTCCACCGTGCCTCCTCTCACACACACACACACACACACACACACACACACACACACACACACACACACACACATATATATATATATATACACACGCACATATATATACATATATACACACACTCACAGACACACATACATATATATATATATATATATATATATATATATATATATATATATATATATATATATATATATATATATATGTTATCAGGAATGACGTCATAAGCATTCTCAAAATTCTGAGAGTTTACGTCTTCCATAGGCATTCTTAAAAAATCGTTTTATTTGTTTCTGCAAATATTCCTTTCAACTTTCAAATTTATTTCAGCGTTATTTTACGAGAGAGATTCATTGTCACGCTTTCTGGTGTTACTTTGAGTCGGGTATAAGCTTAAACTATTGATTAAATATATTTAATATATTTCTTCCAAAATTTCCTTCAATATAGGAACAAGCATATTCAATAGATTTTCCAAGTATCAACCAAAAAAAAAAAAAAAAAAAAAACACTAAAAACTCTCAACTCAAGGCGTTATATTTGAAAATATCTCGCAATAAGAAAGCATAAATAAATCTAAAACTCTAAAACGATCTTCAGCAAACAAACAAATAAAATATTTCTTTGAACCTATGACGAGAGAAAGGTTTTACAATTTTAACAATAGTGACGAAAACCTCAACTTTTGCATCAAAATCTAGTAGAAAAGCAAGAAAAATATATTTTCCTCAGTTTTCTATGTCTTATATATATTTATACACACAGAGACAGACAACACATGCACACACACACACACACACATATATATATATATATATATATATATATATATATATACAGAGAGAGAGAGAGTGAGAGAGAGAAATAGATATAGATCAGATAGTTAAATAATTAATTAATTAACGAACGAATGAATGAATGAATGAATGAATGAATAGCGGCTTGGATTGGGGAATCGCAGAGCCGAGTTCGAATTCCAGTCGAATCCATTACATTCACTTACGTCCTAATACCGTTGGGAAAGGTGTGAATCCTCTTCTTCTCCCTCCAGCTATGGGTAAATAGCAGAACAAACTGGGTTCTATAGCCTTGGGTGGCAACTAGTCTAGGAGAAGGACAACTCTGAATTCGGTCCTCCAAAAAGTGTGCCTGGTCCTGCACGAAACCTTCACCACTATAATCAAATCTCATGTGCCGTTGTCGGACTGTCGGTTTCCTGGGAACAGATTTGCTTGACCCTCATACGTCGAACTCGACTATATATATATATATATATATATATATATATATATATATATATATATATATATTAAAATGCTATCCCCACAAAAAAATTACTCAGAAGGAAAATCCTCGAGAGTGCCTTCATTGAATATTATCCAAATATTAATCTAGGCCCAGGTTTTTTTCCAAATATCACCTTTCCTAACAGTTTCATTACTCTCCCAAACCAATGTACACAACAAACAAGATATCAAAAGAAATTGTTAAATCCATCAACATCGATAAAAACAATCTTTCTACACGTGGACGTAATTTCCAGTTGACAATATGAAAACTGTAGAGTTTTCTGAATTCTTCTAGTTGCTAAAGACATTTTGTTTCTTGTTAATAGTTACTTTGTTTTTAATAAATTCATTTCGTTTTTTCCTTGAAAAAGTCCACACTGGACGAAACGCGTCAGCTAATATTACAGTTTTCCTATTGTATTTTACCTTTATACATATTGTATTTTTCTATAGGATAATCCCAAGAAATGTTTCATATTTGTCGACAGGCAAAACAAACATCCACACAGATATGGTCGGAATACACATGCAACAACCAACATCCGCCTATTCACATAAAAACAAGAAAAAAGAAAAAACTTTCTTAGAAAATGCATTGATGAAAAAGCTATTCCTCAATGCTTACACAAGCTCGTCAAAACGTCGCACCATATTTTTCCTTTTTATGTCCATGATTTTTTGAAAAATTCCATGCAGGAATTAGAAGGAAAAGAAGCCATTTTTTACTGCAGGACATATATGACAGGAAGTTACCTACAAAAAAAAAACAGTATGAAATAAGAAGATTAATCATATATAATAAGAAGAATGTGCGTGTTTTGCAAAACGAACTCAGTAAACTCATTAACAATAGCAAATGGTCCAATGCCGGCAGAAAAAAACCTAATATATATATATATATATATATATATATACAGGGTGTCCATAAAGTTCGGGTGGACTTTAAAAATTTATAACTTTATTCGTATTTGCGATAGAAATAATTTGTAAAGAGGATTAAAAAGAAGTAAATGTATATTTTTTAAGGTTTTATTGAAATTTTATTTAAGTTTCCACATGTCCTCCATCATTAGCAATTCAAAGGTTAATACGATTTTGCAGTTCACGGAAAACATTTGCCAACTGATTTACAGTAATGCCTGAAATCACATTAGTTATTTTAGCTTTACTTAAAACTAGGTACATTAAACTTTATAACATTTTTTACAGATTATTTCTATCGCAAATACAAATAGAATTTTTTAAAGTACACACGAACTTTATGGACACCCTGTACACACACACACACACACACACACACACACACACACACACACATATATATATATATATATATATATATATATATTCAAACAGGTTTGGTTAAATCATTTCAGATGAGATTGAAAGTACATGAGAAAATGAAAACTATTTGAAAGAAAATTTTGTTATTTTCTTGATTAATTTTCTAAGGAAATTAATCCGTCAACATGAAATGATCACAACGAAAAGCAATCTACATGATATATCTAAATTATTCAACCAGACATGTTCGAATGAAGATATACTACCTCAATATACACTATCTATCTATCTATCTATCTATCTATATATATATATATATATATATGCATGTATATATATATATATATATATATATATATATATATATATATATATATGAAATTTACTGTTGTCCGTGGTAATCCTAGGCTAAACACGGAAATATAATTAAAGTACTCGAAAGTCTATTCTGAAAGTAGAATATGTGGCGCAGCTTAAAATTATAAAATGTCAAAATTTGTACCCTTAATCACGACCTGGGTTACAACTGCAATGTGTCATCAGAGGGAAGAGTAAATTTAGTTTTCTAGCGCCACGTAATTCTTTTTGAACCGGAAGATTTTTTGAAAGGGATTCGGTGTGGGAAAATTATCTCCATCC
Source organism: Acanthosepion pharaonis (assembly GCA_903632075.3). Lineage (NCBI taxonomy): Eukaryota > Metazoa > Mollusca > Cephalopoda > Sepiida > Sepiidae > Acanthosepion > Acanthosepion pharaonis. The sequence continues at coordinate 3,388,450 of CAHIKZ030001979.1, forward strand.
TGCTTCGTAAATGCCAAGGATGTAATTATTTATATGTCTACACTTTGACATTATTTCTGATCGTTCGTTTCGTAGTAATTTTTGTCTGGATGTGTTACAATAGTCAACTTTTCCTCTTGACACAATCTACAACTGTTGCCTCTAGTTCTCTCTGGTTTCACTTTTTTTCAGTATACACCACATTACGTCTTTCGTTCTTTCAATTTCCCGACGAATTCAACAAGTTTCATGTCATACTTATGGTTCTGTAGTTAGAATGAAGAAACAGGACTGGACCATTTTTTTTCAATGGCCATTCGGTGCATCCCACGTAAATCCTTTTTTCCCATCCACATATTCAACTTCAGCCTGATAAATCACGTTTTCAGTATAGCAGTCTCCGTTCAATGGACGTTTGCTTTTGTCTGTGCAATTACAATTCTTTGTTGATATACCCATCTACCCTTAGATTCTTCATATTTTGTCCCTTGATAATGTTAAACAAATTTCCAGTACAGCTTTAATTCATTTTTATTGTTGCTGTTGAAAATCTTTGAAAATTATGAACATTTCGGGAAATGTTTCTTGATTAAATTATTGAAAAATTTTCCTGTTTGTTTTCACTTGCAAATTGAATGGGGGAAGTGAACCATATTATATTAATTTGTCTTGTTATTATTTTTTGTTATCTTTTGTATTTGTTTGGTTAACTTGGGGATTAAATTTTAGGTCAGTTTTATGTCGCTCTCCCTTCAATGCAATTACATATTCTTTTCATTAAATATTTCCCTTGACGAAGAATTCCTTGACAACCTTCATTCTGTTTATTTTAGAATTTGTTTGATCACACTATTCTTGTGGTTGAACTTATTGTTTACGTATTTCAGCACCGAATTTGGTTTCATGTGCGGTGAGACTGTACCTTCCAATAAACAGAATTCACTGTCTTAAAACTGAAGAATTTTCATGTTCACTTCAACGTTAATTTCTAAGTTCAGGCTTTAAAAAAGAGCGTAAACGGTTTTTTCCTAATTTCAGCGTTAGCGCTTTTATTTACAGGCACTATAATCGGTCTATCGTCTCTTTATATTGTATGGTTATCTACGTGAGCACTCGAGTTGATATTAATTTATATGTAGATATCCATTAATCCGGAAATCTAAGCCCCATCATAACCTCCTTGGGTGACATCAAAGGTAACATCGTTTGATTTCTTTTATCCATACTTCTCCGTTATTCATTAAAACAGTCTTATAGTAATGATATGTTACCTCCATCTACTCTGATAAAATATCTAAAAAACCTTTAGCATAATGTAATGCTTCCAACAACCCTTGCTTTGAAATAGATGGATAGAATTTTTAAATATCGTAGTTTATAAATATTTGTTTTTCTTTGTTTTCAGTAATATGAACAGGGAGATATACTTATGCGTTCCCCGCCATTGGTTTACCTGCATAGCAACTCTCAGCAGGTCGCATATGTGTTGTATTATTTCTGGGTTTATTCTACCTAATTCCGTTTTTGTTTGGTATGTAAGGCGGAATGATGGATAACTGCGGAAATCATGTTTGTGGTCTTTGACAGTCAGAAAAGCCTGGATTTTTTTTCATATATAGTTTGGTCTCTATCACTGATGACTATTTCGTCTGTAATATATTTGATTTCTTTGTTAATTTGTCCAATATAAGAAGCTGGAGCTTTTCAACAGGTTGGTCCGAAAGTCTTGTCATGCATACAAAATACAGTGGAACCTTGTTTCACGAATTTAATTCGTTCTTGAAGACCGATCGTGACCCAAAATGTTCATAAACCGGAACTATTTTTTCAATAGGTTTGTTTTGGTTTGTTTTGTTTCACGGTATATCAACCTCAATGGGTCATTTAATGCCGACAACATTTCTTTTCTTTTTTTCTGGTAATCTTTCTGTTTTGTCAAAAATCTATTTCTGTTAATATTTTTTATTCCTCAAAAATGTATAGCTGGCAATATTATTTTACCAAAAACGGAGAGCTGGTAATATTATTTTTCCAGAAACGTAAAGCTGGTAATATTATCTTTTCAAAAATGTATAGCTAGTAATATTATTTTTTCAAAACGTACAGCTGGCAACATTATTTTTTCAAAACCTCCTGATCAGAGGCCTTGCTGTTGGACGTAGTTCATCGTCATACCCAGGACACGAATATAGTTTATCGTCATACCCAGTATACGGATGTAGTTTATCGTCTTACCCAGGACGCGGGTGTAGTTTATCGTCATACCCAGGACGCGGATTTTGTTTATCGTCTTACCCAGGACGCGGATGTAGTTTATCGTCATACACAGGAGGCGGATGTAGCTAATTGTCATACCCAGAACGCTTTTCACTAGGAAACATTGTAGAGAAAAAATCACAGTGCAGTAACATTTGAAAAGAAAATCACGACACAACACACGAATGTATACAACATGGCGGTCGACTCAGAAATTATTCCGTTCGGGTGAACTCGGTTCGGCAATGTTGTTCGAGAACCGGATTTTTTTTCGCTAACCGAGGCATTTTCATCTCGAAATTTCTGTTCGAAAACCGATTTGTTCAACATATGAGACGTTCAAGAACCAAGGTTGCTCTGTATACAATTTTCTATTTCAGGTGGCCGACAGGAGCTCTTACAGTTTGGACGAGAGATAAAACTTTCGGGCCACCCTGCATAGAGTTCAGTTACTTCGTCAGACATTTTCTTTTTGTAAGTTCCATTTTTGTTTCCATTTTCTCTAAATCTTCGTCGTTGCTCACATACTCGGTCTATGCAATTCTCATCATTCTTCTGCTGAACTACATGTAGGTTGATTCAAGTCTCTTCTTCATCTGTGAGATTGTTCAGCATTCACCGCCTTATAGGAGGAACGATATTACTCTTTTCTTTGTTTCTAATTTCCCTGTTTCTTAATACTTTGCTTAGCTTATGAAAAGCATTTTTCGCTATCCCTAATGCACCTTCGGATTTGCGTGTTGCACTTTCCATTTTACAGATATTTAATTCTTATACTTGTTTTATTTTGGTATCAACAATTTGAAATTTGCATGTTGCTAACACCCATGCATACAGTTTAATTTCAATCAATTTAAAAGTATTTCTTGGAATAGTTTTATTTTAATAAAATATTTTTATTGTACGTGTTTGATTTCGTTGTCTCCAGTTTTCAGTTTGAAATTTGGACTGTTCCTTTTACTAACAACAAAGCATTCTCTCTTCTTGTAATTGATGTTTAGTTCTTTCTTCACGCTTTCCTTCACTAACTTCTGTAGGAAGGCATGTAGTTAACTCTCTGTTCCTGCTATCAACACTGTGCCATGTGCATATCTTATGGCGTTAAGATTGTGACCACCATTAATGAATCCTGGTAGGACTTCTAATCTTCTCAGAGTCGTATCACTGTAAAGGTTGAATGAGAAAAGTGAAAAGACAATCCTTGCCTTACCTCTCGTTATATTTTTGCATATTTACTGAATCCATCGTTTCAAAAATTCCTTCGTTATCTACGTGTACAATCTTGTTGATATTAATATGAAGATATCCATTCACTCGGAAATATAAGACCATCATAACATCCTTTGGTGACATCAAAGGCAACTTCGTTTGTGTTTTTCACTTAATAATATCAACTATGAACATGGACACAATATCTTGACCATATTTTGAAAAATGGAACCATTATATAAATACATATATGCATCAAACTATTTCTTATTTAACAGTTAAAATATGTAATCTTTGAAAATGGCTAAATCTATAGCCGAAAGCGCCCGGAAAAAAAAGAACATTCGGACAGTTTTTATATAATTTATCATCTGAAAAGAAAAAAAAATAGATCACATGAGAAATTTTACAGAAACTTAAATAAATTCACCTTGTCTGCTGTATTCAATGAAATGTGCACACACACACACACACACACACACACACACATACATTTATGCAGTCACTGTTGACTTTATGACTAGACGCTGTTGCACACCGTTACCCAGTACTCCATATTCATTCTAAGTCTGTAGACACCGTTCCTAACAACGACAGTTTTTCTCCGTTAAAAAACTCTTTTTTCTCCCTCAAGTGCATAAATGTTTTGTTAAGTAATCATAACAGACGACTGTTTCTTTCTCCTTCCATTTTCTTATTTTGCTCAGAAGATATTTCTTCGTGTAAACCAAATACGATGAAAATAAATGCAAATAAAAAAATCAGTGAGAATGTGGTAAAATAAAATAACAATTCGCTTCTTCTACGTTTTGTTTTGTGGCTAGAATTCCTTACATCATAATATTGTTTTTGTTTTTTTTAGTATCGCAAATTTTGAATTCCATGTAGTATGTATTGTGTATTCCTCCGTGTTTATCCTGCTTTTTATTGCTTTTTGTAAATTCTAAGTTTCTAGAAATCGTTTTTGTTCTTCTGCCTCTAAACCACAAATTAACCAAAGACTATTTCCAAAGAACAATCCTCCCTATCGGCAGAACCTTCCCCATTGCACTTAAAACTGTGGGGTCAGGTTCGATATTCGTACCCGAGGTTTTTCAAACTAAGGTGTGCCAAGGGTACTGAATAATTTTTTGCAAACGCGCCTGGCCGCATTGTTAATAGTGACTCCATGGCGAACTTAACATCGGGAATGTGTGGTTAAATAACTTATTGACATAGAAGAAGTACTGAACTTGACAGTTACAATTCTGCCTGGGTAGAGATATGGGGGCCATAAGTGTTTAGATATTAAAGCCAAGAGAATCTTGCCTAAGATGCGAGCTGCGAATTAGATATTTTAAAATCAATAATCTTCTTCTATGTGCCGTGTCAATTCAGAACGTTGGCGATCATGACTCTCCACAATTTCCTGTTCTTTGTAGTTTTTAATAAATTTTGCCTTTATGTCGTTTCTCCTAAAACTTGTTCCGCCAACCATTTACTCAACACATTCTCTTCTTCTTCTTCTTCTTCTTCTTCTTCTTCTTCTTCTTCTTCTTCTCATTCCACTTCTTCTTCTTCTTCTTCCTCTCCTCGTCCTTCGTCCTCTTCCTCTCCTCCTCCTTTTACTTCTGCATTTTCTTCTTCTTTTCCATCTCCTCCTCACTCTTTTTCTTCTTCTTTTTCCTCTTCTTCTCTTCCACCTCCTTCTCCTCATTCCCCTTCTTCTTCTTTTTCTTCTTTCTCTTCTCGTCCTTCGTCCTGTTCCTCTCCTCCTCCTTCTACTTCTGCATTTTCTTCTTCTTTTCCATCTCCTCCTCACTCTTCTTCTTCTTCTTCTTCTTCTTCTTCTTCTTCCTTTTCCTCCTCCTCCTCCATTTTCTTGTTCTTTTCCACATTCTCCTAATCCCCCTCCTTCTTTTTCTTCTCATTCTCCTTCGTCCTTTTCCTCTCCTCCTCCTTATTCTTCTTCATTTCTGCCTCCTCCTTCCTTATTCTTCTGCATTTTCTTCTTCTTTTCCATCTCCTCCTCACTCTTCTTCTTCTTCTTCTTCTTCTTCTTCTTCTCAACCACCTTCTTCTCATTCTTCTTCTTCAATGTGCCGTATCCCTTCAGAACGTTGGCGATAATGACTCTCTATAATTTCCTGTTCTTTGTAGTTTTTAATAAATTTTGCCTTTTTGTCGTTTCTCCTAAATCTTGTTCTGCCAACGATTTACTTAAGCTCATTCTCTTCTTCTTCTTCTTCTTCTTCTTCTTTTTCTTCTTCCTCCTTCTCCATTTTCTTGTTCTTTTCCACCTTCTCCTCATTCCCCTTCTTCTTCTTCTCCTCCTTTTTCGTCCTCTTCCTTTCCTCCTCCTTATTCTTCTTCATTTCCACCTCCTCCTCACTCTTCTTTTTCTTCGCCATTTTCTTCTTTTCAACCACCTTCTTCTTCTTCTTCTTCTTCTTCTTCTTCTTCTTCTTCTATGTACCGTGTTCCTTCAAAGCGTTAGCGATCATGACTCTCCACAATTTCCTGTTCTTTGTAGTTCTTAATAAATTTTGCCTTTTTGTTATTTCTCATAAACTTTGATTAAACCATCCATTTTCTTAAGCTCACCAAGTTACAGATTGTTTTCCTCCATCTTTCTTGCCTTCAATCTGTCCTGCGGCCATCAAAATTTCTCATTATGTGCCCTAGAAATATTAACCGTTTCTTCCTGATGGTAACTATATGTTTCTTTTCTGTTTCCATTTTCTCTAAAACTTCGTTGTTGTTGCTCACGTGTTTGGTCCATAATATCCTCAGCCTCCTTCTACTTCATTTCTCTGCCTCAGGTCTCCTCTTCATCTGTGACGAGATTGTTTAGTATTCACTGCCATACAGGGGGACTGTTATCACGTAGCAGTTAAGAACTCTTTTCTTTGATTCTAACGAAATTTTTCCCGTTTCTTAATCCTTTGCTTAGCTTTTGAAATGCATCTTTAACTATCCCCATTGAGCATTCGGATTTCACTTCCCACATATATTTATTTCAATTCTTTGACTTTCTTATCTCCAGTTGTAATTTGCATGTTGGGATGTTCCTTTTGCTGATAACATTGCATTTCATATTCATGCCATTGGTAAGTAGCCCTTTTTTCTCGCTTTCCTTCTGTTGGAGTTCTTGCAGATTTTTTTCCGTGTATGTTATCAGTACTGTCCCATCTACATACCTGATGTTGTTAAGATTGTAGCCGCCAATAATTAATCCTGGTAGGAATTTTAATTCTCTCAGAATCGCCTTACTGTATAAGTTTAATATTTCCCGCGAGAAAACACATTCTAGTCTTAATCAAATGCAGAAGTTTAAATATTTGGAATGAGATAGCGAAATCCGGGTAGGGGGGGTACATTGGTATAGAAAAAGATGCCTTCCAAAAACTAAGCAAAGTATGAAGAATTCAATTAGAAAGAAAGAAAGAAAAGAATGCTAAATATCAGCACTCCTGTAGGGCAATGAATACTTGACGATTTTCCTCGCAGATGAAATGGCGACTTGAGACAACAAAAACATGGTTCTACAGAAGCATGCTGAGGATGCCATCATAGAGCAAATTGGGTAACGACTTTCTATGATAATGGAAACAAAAATAACACTTATATTTGGAGTCAGAAAGGAATGGTCGAAATCTCTTGGAAGTACAATGAGGAAAGAAGGCTTGGGTAATTTTTCACATATGATATATTGAAGACAGAAGAAGCAAAGGGCAGAATAAATAACTTAACTAATGAACGTGTGTAAATGCATGGCAGAATATGTAACGGATGCGATAGTAACAACCAAAAATAAATATTGATAAGTCCTACAAAGGATAGGAAGTTGTGGAGAGCCATAATCACCCACTTTCTGAAGGCACATAGAAAAGGATGAAGATCAATGTCTGATCTGAGATCTTTTTTAAATTGCAAATAAAAATTACTTTCTCGCCCACCCCGCCATAAAATTGAAAATATGGAATCATATTGGATTTTCTTATTATCTTTTTTTTTAATGAATGTGAAATAAAAAAATTTTCAAAGTAAATGAGGTATGTTAGGAAAATCAAAACTAAGAATGCTACTTGCTTTTTTCTATTATATTGTTCACAAAATACAAGGCCCAAAATCCCCTCAAGGTAGATTTTTACAAATAATTTTATATGAATATAATACGAGTAACCAAGAAGTATAGTATATCAGGATATGAATGATAGGTACCTGTTAATTTTAGACTTAAAGAGGTTAAAATTGCAGTAATTTGGTAGACATTCACTCGTGTCACACAAATTAGCAGGACTTGAAAAGAAGCTGTCCAAGTTGAATTGCTTTCTTACTAATGGAAAAGGAAGGATATCAGTCGGATACCTCCCAGTGGCACGGAAGGTCGTAAATGTGAAGATTAAAACTGAGGCAGTTAAAGAATATAGCTCGTCTAAACATTTTTCATGGAAATAAGATATAAAGAATAAGAAATGGCGGACAGCCATGTTGGGCTGTTGCTTTTTTTCATAAGTTTTTAGCCACCCTTGATTACAGCCATTTTGGCTTGTGTAATAACGTCTCTTCTTTTTTCCAGACAATACCGTGTTAGTATCAAGCTACTGTCATCTATGAACGATAGTTGACTTCTATTTTGCAATGAAAGTTCGCGGAAGTAAGGAAATTGGTGAATTTCAACGAGGACAAATAATAGGATGGCATCAGTGTGGCAATTAAAATAGAGAAATTGCTAGATTTTTCCAGGTTAATCATCAAACGGTTAATAATATTGTCAAGATATTTAGTGAAGAAAGCCATTGTCGCGTGGAACAACGTTCAGGAAGTCCAAGTATTGTGTCTGAGCGAACGAAAATGGTACTGAATAGGGAAGTCATCAGAAACCGTCGTCAGAGCGTCAAAGATTTCGCCAACAGCATGGAAATGTCGACATATGCGGTGAGAAAGACTCTTAAAGAAATAGGCTCTGAGAGAAGACTTGCAAAAAAGAAGCCCTTGATTTCAAAGGTTAACAGGAACCTTCCTATGGACTGGGGCCGAGAATTCGAGAGCAAAGATTATGAAGTTTGGCAGTCTGTAATTTGGTCAGATGAAAGTAAATTCTGCCAGTATTTGAATTCGAGATAGGTTTATGTTTGGAGAAATCAGAATTAGGCTTGGAACACTGAATGTCTGCAGGCGACCGTGAAACATGGAGGGATTGGAGTAATGGTGTGGGGCGCTGTCTGGTTTTGAGGGCAATCTGTGCTGATTCTTGTTTACGAGTGGTTGAATGGTTCAAAATACTGTCAAATATTAGAGGAAGAATTAATCCCACTATTTGAAACCAATCAGATTTACAAGAATGTCTATCTTTATCAAGAGCATCATGTCATATGAGCAAAGTAGCAAAGGCCTGGAAGGAATCGCAAGGAGTCAAGTCACTGCGATGGGTAACCCAAAATCCTGACATGAATCCAATAGAGCACGTTTGGGAGCACCTTGACCGAAGACTTCAAGAGCGTGCAACCAAAATCACGTCATTGGCAGCCCTTAAAGCAACATTGCTAAACAAGTAGCAAAATATGGATCAGACGATTGTTGATAACTTGATCAAATCCATCGAAAATCGAATACATACACTGAAACTAACTAATGAAGGACATACTCAGTACTAGTTCCAAATACTGTTTATTAATGTTGAGTTTGGATAACGTAATTAAATTTTGAAATTGGACGTATTTTATTTATACTGGATAAAGTAATTTTTCTCATGCCACAGTAGTAGCGAGAGCCTAGAGATTTTTCCTCTGACAGGGAAGTGGTTGCAAGGTGTAAAATAATCCATTACCGACAAGGCTGTGTAGACGTTTTTGAATTCTGTCAAGACTGGCATTTTAAGACTGGTCTGCTCCAGCCGGGATATGACGACAGTAATCCATGTTTGGTTTGAACTGGCTCCTGTAAAACTAGAGCATCGCGAGTGGGATCAGCTACATACCACAATTTCTATGTGGACCACCAGTAGTAGATAACAGTTCAAGGATCTACTCGATGATTCTTGGACCTTAGATATTAAATAAAAATTTCGATAGATAAGACGATCATATTCCTAACACGCAGTTTTCAGATTCTGACCTATTTTTGTATAAACCTTTTTATAATCTTCTTGATCCGGACATTGAATAAAGGTTTATTTTCTTTTTTGAAGAAGAGGTCGCTTGGATTACTTCCCCAAATTTAATAAGCAGAGGGTTAGGGATCATCATGGTGTAAAATCTCGAGTAGTGACTAGGATTAGTGTAGAATATATTTTATTTAGATAAATCTTCACCCAAAGATTTATGCCTCAGCTGCTGATGACGACGCATCATCTGTTATGGTTTTACAGGTCCACACTGGGGTAATAGTTTCGATTTCAACGAATACACGTAAAGATGCTCTCCCTCGATGTCGTCTTGTTTTTTTTTGGTTTTTTTTTTTGCTTTTCGTCGAGCTTGCTTCTCCCCGGCGGCAAACCTTCGTTTCTCATGTCCTCGTTTCAGCCCTCGGTGTAAATCGTGTCTCAAACGTGAGTGATCGTCGGCGACGTCTTCCCACATCTTGATGCCGATGCCCGTCGCTGTCATGTCCCTTTTGCAGACGTCCTTATAGCGAAGATAATGTCTTCCTCTTTCCTTCATCCGGCACCCGGTGCCGAAGCCAACGGTAACGGCGCTGTTGGAGAAGGGCGTATAGGCCGGATAAGATACAGAAAATGATTTTAAAAAAGTTAAAATAATTTTCGTCACTATCAATATCTTTACCGCAAATTTATCAAAACAAACCTGGCAAGGCATGAGTCTTGTATTTTGATGTGGTATTCTTTGCTTTAAAAGCCATCATACGTTGTTGGATATAGTCATGAACTCATTGCAAAACTATAGATAACATCAAAGTTTTTATTCGTCATATCCTTCCCGTGTTTTCTTTTCATTCACATCTTGTTATTACATTTATTATACTAACAACTAAAGACGTTAGGACGCAACTAAAGTATTATTTTGCTTTTACGATTCAAATATCTTTAATATGAATTAATTATATGTTAGGTGAGATATTTTTATGACTCAACGAACACACGCTGCCACTTTTGTGATGCCAACGAATACTCGCTGTCAGTTTCGTAATGCTCGTTTTAGTAGAGACTTTGTAATCGCAGATAAAACTATAGTAACGCCGTTGAACAATACTGGTGTCAGACTCCTTCGAATAGCACTCACACTAATAGTAGTTGCCCGATAATACTTGCTCGAATAGTAATTTGGATAGTGATCCGAATAGATAAATAGTATAGTGAATAGAGTAGAAAATAGCGGTCTGAATGACAATAGAGGATAGACTAGAAATAGCGATCCAAATAGTAATAGAGGATTGAATAGAGATGACGATTGTTAGTCGTCAGCTACTTCTTGCATATATGTGTTTCCTGTATGATCACGTGTTCTACTTAATTCAATAAAGGGATCGCCTGTGTTTTCTCACTGGCGATCTATGTTCAAGCTCAAGTGTCGGCAGCGACACTTTATTCCTATATGATAAATATTAGAGTAATGCTGAACAGTTGTGTAAAAACAGTGAATCTCCTCACATATGTAGTAGATTGTTGTAAGGGAGAATATTTACCTACAAGTTTGGACTCGGCCGTCGGATGAAAGATATAAAAATGCGCCTACATTAAGAGGAGAAAGGGGAAGAGGAGCAGTAGAATTTGCTGGAAACAGTTTGTCATTAACGGCTAAATATTGTCTTCCTTAGTTTCTATTCTGCATTATGTTTCCCTGTACGAAAAGGTAATAAACTTGTTAAAGCAATTTCGGTTTTCTACTGATTTTTGTGATAACTCAGTTACAACAATACATACATACATACATATATATATATATATATATATATATATATATATATATATATATATAATGTTACCTCTTAATATTTTATAAAAATTAGTTGTTTTTTTTTCATTAATTTATGTGGATTCCCGTTGAATCAAACTTTAGCCATGTGACCATTATATGTAGGTCAGCTCATCGGGTTCCACTTCTCTCTCCCTGCCCACACCTACCACCATATTATAATACTCACATTACTTCCTGTAATTATGCAACTTTTGTCATTTCCTCCTCTCTGTCTCCTCTGACGTTCTCTCTCTCTCTTTTCCCCCCAACTATCAGACCCCTTCTACAATCTGACAACATAAACAGTTTGGAGTAGAAGAGGCGATTACATTTAAATGATTCGACAGTGAAAGGGTGGGACTGAGATGGCAACATTGTAACACGCTTAAATTCATGCAGTTGGGGTACCAGTGACTGTAGCTCGCCAGAGCCATTGCCATGAAAACTACACCAAGCGATGCTTATTCCACCCTCAGTTTCCTTATCTCCTACACTAATCTTAAATTCAGTCAGTTGGGTTACCAGTGAATGTAGCTCGCCAGCGCCATTGCCATGAAAACTACACCAAGCGATGCTTATTACATCGTCAATTTCCTTATATCCTACATTAAATTTTTAAATAATTTTTTTTTTAAGGATTTCACCCCAAAGCAAGACAGGTGTGTCACTAGCACGCAAGGGCGTACAGAGAATGAAACTAAGAGTAAAAATGGATGTTTTGGAAAAAGGATAAAGAAAAGGACGGGGATCAAGATCAGGGCAGCAGAAGATGTCGATTGACATTACATTTAAATTTTTGAAGATTATAATTATCAGGGAAGCAAGTAAGAGGAAGGGAGTTCTACTGTCAGGAAGCTCAAGAGAAGAAGCTGTTGGAGTAGAAGAGGCGGTTGCATTTAACTGTTTGGTCAGTAAAATGGTGGGACCGAAATGCCAATCGAGTAGCACGCTTAACGATCCCAAGTAGACAGTTGAAAATTATATAGCATATTATTTTATAATTTCCCGTGAAGCTAAATTTAATCTGCCCTGTGCCTCTCCATCATATGTTCCAAAAGCTCCACATTATTAAATAACTATTTCCCAAGCAGCCTCTGTATTGATTACTAAACAATGGCAGTTTTAACATAGAGAAAAACATATTTAACTTGCATAATAAATATAAAACTATATCTCAATTAATATTTCATATTCACAACTGTAAAATAATTGCCTTTTTTATATATATATTTACATTTCCCGTTTATTTTAAATATTTTTAATTATATTGACAGTATTAACCTTTGACCCACCCACTGACGCGAGGAAAAAAAAATTTCGAATGTGCTAGAAAGGATTTAAAAATTAGTAAAAAATATGTTGGTCTTTCCTCTAATAATAACCTAAACATTTTTTCATCATGGCATGATCTTTTTCAGAATATCTTTGGAGGTAGCTAAGGTTATGTAATATCAGTCCTCCTATGTAGAAGTTATTCTGGACATTATCTTCACAGATGGAGAAGAGTTTTGAGGCAACAGAAATACAGTTCTACGCAAGGACGTGTAGAATACGATGGACCGAGCGTTTGAACAAATTGCGAAGGTTTTTTAAACACAACGTCAATTGTCATTTGCAATCTCCTCGAAAGCTATTTTTTTATTATCCACTCTCGTCATGACTTTTATTGCTTGCTTCTGTTAAAAGGATTAAAATAAAAACAATGCTTCTGTTGATAAAGTTTGTTTTTGAATTTAATCGGGTTTGTATAGAAAGAATGCATATCAGATTCATAGTGTTTGTGTAGAAACAATGTATATTTTCTTTGTCATAATACAGTCGTAAGAAAGTCGTTATGTTTGCATTTAAAGAAAACGTAATCTTGTCTGATAAAAAGATAACGCTGTTTTCGTTTCTTGGCTTTTAGGAAGCAGACTATAAATAGTTTTAAAAGTTTTAGGATTTTAATAAAAATTTAAGACCAGTAACGATCCTAATTCCTTCTGCAGTGTTGTCGTCTGCCATTTCACACTGCGAAAAATGAGTCAAGGAGAACAAAAAAAAATCATTTATAGACTCATCTCAGTAATTAAATATAAACGGTTCTATTAGATTTTCTATAACTTTAAATCATTCAGTTCTGTGCCATGTGTGATACACACTTAGGCGATCATGTATCTTTTGATACATGACAAACGACGTTGCTATTTCGTTCTGCGATAGACCAGTTGCCATCCAAGGCTATAAAATTGGGTCTGTCCTGCTATTTATCCATAGCTGGTGGGGGAGAAGATGATTCATATCTTTCCCAAGTTAGCATGTAAGTGAATGTAAGTGAATTCGACTGGAATTCGAGCTCGGCTCTCCAATTCTTCAATCCGACCCCTTATTCATTACTCCACCTTGCCGCCTGTCTTTATTAATACAAACATTAATTATTTTGACTTACTCTTAAAAGAAATATTATAGAGTTATTTAAATATATCGAAATTAAATTTCATTTTGATTGGAAAAACATGTAATTTTGCAAAGCATTCTTTTTTTATTAATATAGTACATTAATCTTCTTATTTCATACCGTTTGTGTTTTTGTAGGGAACTTCCTGTCATATATGTCCTGCGGTAAAGAATGGCTTCTTTTCCTTCTAATTCCTGCATGGAATTTTTCAAAAAATCATGGAAATAAAGAGGGAAAATATGGTGCGACGATTTGACGAGCTTGTCTGAGAATCGCGGAATAACTTTTTCATCAATGCAGTTTCTAAGAAAATTTTTCTTGTTTTTTTTTTTTTATGTGAATAGACGGATGTTAGTTATTGTATGTATTTTCTGATTATATGCGTGTGTATGTGTTTGTTTTTTTTCCATGTCGACAAATATGTAAAAATTTCACAGAATTAACCTGTAGAAAAAGACAATATGTAATAAGGAAAAAGACAATTGGAAAACTGAAATTTTAGACGACGCGTTGATGAAAACGTTATTGTTCAATGGTCACCTAAGCTCGTCAAATCGTCACACCATATTTTCCGTCTTTATCTCCATGATTTTTAAAAAATATTCAATGCATTAATTAGAAGCAAAAGAATTTATTCTTTCTCACAATTCATATATGACAGGAAGTTACCTACAAAAACACGAACGGAATGAAAAAAAATGTAAATAAATATTTTAAATTTTAACGGCAACAAATATGTCAATTAATGAAAGTAAATTGTTGTTGAATTAATTTGTATTATTATTATGAAAAATTACAAAAATATTTAAATACGTAAATAAAGACCGTTGTTGAATTAAATTTAATTAATAATGAAAATAAAAAAAAACGATTACAAATTACTTTCCTCTGTATGTAGGTCACATAAGCACCTTATTTAGTGAATACAGATTTTAGCCTATTAGACTAAAAAAACGAAAATTCAAATCAATATTTTAATTGGAAAAGACAGAAGAAGCATAAAAAAGGAGAAAAATCTAAACATGTTATTAATTAAGAACTGTTTTATCAAGATGACTCATTTGGCAGTCTATTATCATTTCACTCCAATCTAGGCAATAAAGCCACTGAATTGTAAGTGGTTACTTAATGAGAGAGGATATAAGAAAAAGAAAAACATTATTAAGGAGAGAGAACAATAAAAGAAGAGGAATTAAGGAGACAGAATATAAAGATTGTCATTATATTTAAATTTTTGAAGTTCAAACTTGACTGCAAGATTCCGGAAAAGAGTTCCACAAGCGAAAAGTACGAGAAAAGTATAACTCATTCTGTTTTCTTGGGATAGCATTTTCCAATGACTTAAATTGGAATGATAATATTAAACCAACTGTTGGATCTTCTACTAGGAATGTTAGTTCACTATGCTGTAAACCTTTCTTAATCATTTTATTACAAGGAAGGGAATAAAGCCACTAAGTTTCAGGTGTTACTGGGTGAGATAAAATATGAGAAAAAAACTAGGCCGCAAAAATCTCCTGAGCCAACCAAGCATAAAAATAAATACAATATGGGAACCAGTAATAAGGAGTGCCAGAGAAAAGCAACGATAACAAAAAAAGTTGAATATGAGCTCTGGTAAAAACATGAAATTATAACAGCAAAAATTGCAATATGAAAAAAAATAGAAAATAGTTGCTGAAGACATTAGGTTTATAATACCCAGAAATTCATACCCATTAAGGACACATGGCACAGTGGATAAAGGTGTTGGTTAGATCCAGTGACAGGACCCAAAGAGTATGAGTTCAATACCCGGTTAAGGCAGTGGAGAACTTTCAAAGGGAAATTACCAGGAGATAACTAAAAACTGACATGGCACGTAGAACTACAACAGTCTACCCCAGTGAGCGAAATAAAGGGTTCAGTTCCAACCACTTGAAGAAGGCCGGAGCGTTGTGATAAATATGGCGACAAAGATGAGGACAATAATGTAAATAATGTACATAATACCTCATCTCAGAAATATAGACAGAAAAAAAGACTATTAAGGAGAGCGAGAACAATACAAAAATTAAGGAAATTGAGAAGATATCGATTGACATTTTGGAAGATTAACGTTGACTATGAAGTAAGAAGCCAGAAAAGAATTCCACAAGAGAGAGAAGAAAATGTTAGCATAGAACTTGCGGTTGATTCGGGCCATTTTAACGGTAAAAGTTCTTTCTGTCAATCTAGTACTACGCTTAAATCCATGAAGACGGGGAAAGGCATTGAAAAATGACTATGAAAGTATTTATAGAAAATAAACTAAAGTTTTTCAAAATTCAAGAAACATCGTCGTTAATTATTGTTTACATATATACCAATCTATATATTAGGTTGGTGCAAAAATAATGTCGTTTTCTCTTTTGAAGTTGAACGTCAAAAAACGACATTATTTTTGCACCCACCTAATAATATTAAAAGTCTGTGAATGGTGCATACGTCGGCCGTCGGGTGCATAATGATTTAAAGTTTTTTTTTCACTTCTCTTTTTTCACCTCTCTCTCTCTCTCTCTCTCTCTCTCTCTCTCTCTCTCTTGTCACCTCTCATTCTTTTCAACTCTTCTCTCTTGCCACCTCTCCCTCTTTTCAACCCGTCTTTCTTTCCATCTCTCTCTCTCTCTCTCTATTCACTTCTCTCTTTCCATCTCTCCCCTCTCTATCTCTCTATTCACTTCTCTCTTTCCATCTCTCCCCCCCTCTCTCTATTCACTTCTCTCTTCCATCTCCCCCCCTCTCTCTTTTTCCAACCCCCCTGTCTCTCTCTATTCACTTCTCTCTTTCCAGCTCTGTTATTGTGTGCGTGGTTATTTATATTACAGCTTTCTTTAAACAAACAATATTTTAAATATTTTTAAAATATTTTTGCCGCATTTGAAAAAATATTTTGGATTGAATATGATTTTAAAATATTTTTGGCATATTAAAAAAATATTTTTAAGTTAACCTGATTTTAAAAATATTTTAAATGAATAAGATTTAAAAATACGAGTTGTTCATGCAGCAAGTATTTCTATTTCAAATTTCTTCAAACAGAATATTTTTAACGTTGAAATCAACTTCAGTGTTTTATAACTTGAACCGTCAGTGGTCCCACAAGTCACGGATAGTCTAGTGTATGATAAAATGGGAATAAACAAATGAGGACGAAAGTGAACAAACAAAACCCTCAACTTCTCGAGAGCGCCTCTTTGCGGCTGCTCGGTCTCACGTTGACGGCTGACCTGAGATGGAACAAATACATTGAGTCAATTGCTTCGTCCACCTCAAAGAAAATCTGGCTCCCTGTGCCGCGCAGGGAAATTTTTCTCCCCGGAATCGATCCTCCAGATCTACACATCAACAATTCGCCCTTGCATGGTGTATTGCTGCCATATATCGTCTGGAGCCCCCTCTGTTTGCCTCGGGGTTCTTGATAGGCTCCAGAGGCGGATATGCAATATAATTGCATCTCGTCTACAGTCACTAGTTAATTGGCATCTCGTCTACAGTCACTTTCTCACAGACGCACCGTCGCCTCTCTCTGTCTGTTTTACAAATACTTTCATGGCAACTGCTCCGAGGAGCTGCATTCGATGGTTCCCAGATTTCATGAGTTCAAGCGCCCTACGAGGCTGGAATCCCGCTCTCACCCCTTCAATGTCGAAACTCCTAAATGTAGCCGTCTCTTCTTCTCCAATATCTTCATGTCTCGCACCTCTCGCCTGTGGAACTCCCTTCCCTATTCCAGTTTTCCTGAGAGCTATAATCTCCTGCTATTCAAGTGTAACGTCAATCGACATCTCCAGTTGCCTTGATCTATCCACTATCCTTCTCCTCATCCTTTCTTCTATCACTCCTATCTGATCTTGCTCTAAATTTTCTGTAACCCCTTGCGTCCTAGTGGCTTCCCGCCTTGCTTGGGGTGAAACGCTTAAAAAAAAATAAAAAAAACAGAATTTCTCTCATGAAATTTGGTGGGCCTCTCAGAAAGAAAAATGGACGAGGGTTTGTCCATAATTGCTCAAGACTTTGCTGTTTGCATTTTTCACAAAGGAAGTTTAGATTTTAAATATGCTTTTCTTTCGAAACAAGACTTTCATTTTATTTTTTACCTGAAGAAGAATTATATATATATTTTTTTTTATTTTAAAAATTATATTTTTTATATTTTTGAATGAATAAATAAGAAACAAATCCCACGCAGAAACGTGTGTTAATGACTGTCATCTGTTATAAATATTATAGATACACTTTAGATTATTTTTTTTAAATATCGAGACATCTTTTCTCCCAAAAGAAGCAGCCTTTCCATATTTCTATGTCAGCTGTTTACACGTATCATCTTCTGTGGCCTAAATGGCTGAGACACCTTCGACAAAAAAATACTTTTAATTTTTAGGTAATGCCACTCTCATGATGAACAATATCTGACACAGCCGATTAGTCGGTAAAGATTTTCTATTACTGGTGTATCTTGAAACCTTCATAGGTTATTTAAATGTGATTTGGGGAAGACCATTTTTCTTATTATTTTACATTATTTTTTCTTGTCAAGAAAGTGACCTGAAGCCTTACTATATATATCTGTGGGTAGTGATTCGCTATCTCTTCGTCACCGAGGCCCGTTAGTGCAGTTGGTATGACGTTTGCCTGTTAATGTAGCCGTCCGGGTTTTAATTCTCGGTAATGTATGCGCACTGATGTTGAGTCCCAAATATAGGACGAATCGGCCGTCCAGTGCTTTCTGCATTCTGTTTCGGTTTCTTCTAGACTCGATGAAATATATATATATATATATATATATATATATATATATATATCAAGTATGTGGTGCAGTTCAATTTACATTACATGAATCATTCATACAAAAAACAGATATAGAAGTTAATGATATAAATGGCGAGAATACATTCTCGCAAACAAATTTAATAAAGTACATTAACCCCGAACCTGTAGATGAATGTTATGATCCCTGTTTATAAATTCCAGTTGCATAAGTTCTTTTTTAGTTTTTTACAAGCTTTCGTCTGTTCCTACAGACATCATCAGGTATGGAAATAGAATTTTTTTTTTGTTTTTTACTTCTCGGTAATAACAGGACAACGAAACAATAGATGTAATCCGAAATATGTTTTGAGAAATGTGTTATTGTTAATTGTAAGAATGTTTTTGGAGCGTGCAGTCGCAACGCTGAGGTTGAATTTCTAAATTTTAAGATTGTGGGTTTTTGTAGTAATATCGTAATAGGAGAATTCTTTTATACTGG
>CAHIKZ030001979.1:3412500-3417500 GCA_903632075.3 Acanthosepion pharaonis
ACATACGTAATTTCGATTTCGCCTCTGATATTTCTAAACATAATACTAGCCAATCGCCGAAGAGAAGAGCAATCACTTTGTCAATCGGCACCTTCTCCCACAGCGCGTGATATTTTCGAACCACATTCCACTCACGGCCAAAATGTTTTGTCCGTGGCACTTTTCACAGACCCAAAGGAGAACATACTAAAACATTATACAAAATACTATATTGATAATTTATAGACAAAAAGTGCACTCTAATAATTACAAGCAACTATATATATATATATATATATATATATATATATATATATATATTGTGTAGTTGGGCAGCAATCCCTCTTTTATGCAGGTTTGTTAAAAACGTCTGACAAGGTACGGCGGTTAATTTCCTTATTGGCTGCCGGGTCATTTTATTTTAATAATTTTGTATTTGGACAATTTATAAAAAAAAGAGTTGTTACCAAGATACAAAGTTATTTAATTAAGGTCGAATATACTGTTCTTTGACGCACTGGCAATTTTCACTAGAACTATATATATATATATATATATATATATATATATATATATATGCGCGGTACTTAGTGAAAAGTGCTCAAAATCTGTGACAGTGCTAACATATTCAGTTATACGCATATTAGTTTGTGACCCTGGGTTTCACGCTTTTAGGATCATCAGACAAACTTAGTCTTATGATCGAAAAATATATATATATATATATATATATGCATTCACCCACAAAGAGACTTTTTTGCAGTTCAGCAGTATTGCTCGACAGGTAATTGCTTCACGACAGGATTGAAACCCAACAGATTTGACGTCCGTCGGAGTTTCTGACCGCTAGACTATCAGCGAACGCTCGGAAAAAATGGAATTTTTATACATTACACGATATATTCATTTCCAGATACCAAAGGATTCAATTTATCGCGAAAACGTTAGCATTAATTATCAACAGCGGCAGCCAAATAAATTTACCTACATATATATATTGGCCGGCGTACCCTGACGATCCCCGTAGATGAAACCTAGGACGGTTTGCCTGGATATTTACGTTCGTAGTTTTATATATATATTTATATATATATATATATATATATATATATATATATATATATATATCGCAGACAGGATTGTTTCGCTGTATCACGACTCCTCAGTACGACAAGGCATCTGAATGCCTGAAGAATGATTTGAAACCCAACCGAGCTGGTGTTAGTCAGTGTTTCTACCACTGAGCTCTCTTCATCCGACAGAATGAGCTGCCTAAATCCCGCGTATTGTTTTATGAATATAAACAAATGCTAATCACCCATAGTGGGGCCTCGATTCATTTTACTGAAGAGCTTTGCATTAGCGCAGGTGGCTGTTGTTTATAGAATTAGCGTGTCGTTCAAAAGTGCTCAAGTGAAATATATTTTTCAATGTTATTTTTACACACACACACACACACATATATATATATGCATATATATATGTATACATACACACACACAGATATATATATATATATATATATATATATATATTTTATAAAATATATTATAGCATAAGATATGTTATAAATATTATTTAAAAATAGCCATTTTGTTTCAACACCTCTATGTATATCAAATAATGATGTTGAAAAGAAAATCATATTTTTTTTCAACATCATCACTTGATATGACACAGAGTGTGTTGAAACAAAATGGCTATTTTTGTAGTGATTTTATAACATACTTATGTTATAATTTTTATAAAATAATTATAATATATATACTTTTGTATTGAGCACTCTTTTAAGAATAGTAATTGTTGGTTATTGGAATTCATTCCGTATATATATATACTTTGATATATATATATATATATATATATATATATATATATATATATATATATATATATATATATACCAAAAGGAAAATGCTTCGAAATACTGTGTTTCGTCCCCAACATTTTCGGATTTATATTATTTTTATCGATGGAAACTATCACATGTCTCGTACTCTGCTGGAGCTCCCAAGAAAACTTAAGTAGTCATCGCTTAAATGAACAAACTGGCTTTATATTGTTGCGGGCTCCGCAATCATATAAATAAATATTGTTTTTACCAGCAAAAAAGATATACGCTGTTTAAACCAACGACGTTTTCGAGGCACAATAACACTATATAAACGCGCATCAATTCGACACCGGAGACAGAAATTTCATTTGAAGTACTTCGTCTCTTTTCTTACTCTCAAAGAGTGGGTTTGGCATTCAGCGACGGTGCACTGGAACCCGATGCCGACAATCTAATACGGTTATAGATGAGTTCGATATTAACAACATCACCCGAATCCGCGAAATTATAAAAATCTCCATCCTACTGTGCTAAAAAGCTTATTCCTGTCTATTTTTTTCACACGGTATTTTCCTTTACGATGCAATACTAATACCTACATATATAGAAGAATCCATAGGTGAACTCTCTGGTCATTTTACATTGACCAAAGTTTAAATAAATTCTAATTTTCAATTTATGACGGTCTCCTCTCCATTGCTATGGTAGCCTAGACGACACACTAAAACTAGGGTCATTCATACTATATAGTATTATAGTTTCTGGAACACACACACACATATATAGGGTACAGCAGAAATACTGCCAATATTTTAAACTCTCACTTATGTGGTGTTAAGTGACAGTGGCGTCTTAACTTTCCTAAGGCCTTACAATTTTTATTCAAACAGGAAGAGTTAACATCATGGCTTGTACTGGTGCACAATGTGCGTTTGCTATTGAACCATTCTTTTAAAACTGGTGAATCTGAAATTGTAGCACAGGGAGTTTCCCATGATTTCATTTTACGCCGGAATGATGTTGGTCCGGGTGCTGCTTTGGTGCTGAAAATTTCAGGGCTACACGTTCAGAGCTTAAAAGAAAACCACCATGGAGACAGAAAAATGTCAAGGCTTTAGAAATCGTCTGCAACAGTGTATGGTGAATCGAAGTCACCATTTGGAGGATATTTCTAAAGCCAAATTTATTAAAAAAAAAAAACAAAAAAAAACAATGTATCACTTTGTTTAAACAACAGTGAAAAAAATTAATAGCACTTACATTGGTTTTTTGACAACATTTAAAATACAGGATGTATTTTACTAGCTGAAGAATAGATAGATAGATAGGTTTATATATCGATATATATATATATATATATATATATATATTATATATATATATATATATATAGATAGATAGATCGATATATCGATATATATATAGATATATATATATAGATAGATAGATTTGTATATCGATATATATATATATAGATAGATAGATAGATTTGTACATCGATATATATATAGATAGATAGATTTGTAAATCGATGATATATATATATATAGATAGATAGATAGATAGATAGATAGATTTGTATATCGATATATATACATATAGATAGATATATATATATATATATATATATATATAGATATATATATATAGATATAGATAGATAGATTTGATAGATTTATATATCGATATATATATATAGATAGATAGATATGTAGTTGATATATATATATATAGATAGATTTATATATCGATATATATATATATATATATAGATAGATAGATAGATAGATAGACAGATAGACAGATAGATAGATAGACAGACATATCGATACATATATATCGATATATATATATATATATATATAGAGATAGAGAGATAGATAGATAGATAGATAGATAGAGAGAGAGATAGAGAGAGAGAGAGAGAGATAAAATGAGAGAGTTAATTACTGACACACCTCAAGACCTGGACAAAGTCCGTCCACGAAACTCTAGAGATGGAATGTTGAAGGTAACAAGAATCATATAAGTGAAATACTTTATATTTGTATTAAACCTGAATATAGAAAGACATTAATGAAAAAAGGAAATTGATACCAGATAAAATACAAAAAGGAGAGGAAATAGAAAAAGAAATAGATAAAAATTGAATATAGACAGGAAATAATAAAAATGGAGGAGATTAATACACAGATAAAATACAAAAAAAAAGGAAGGAATAAAAAAAGAACACAGAAAGAAACTGAAAACAAGAAGGCAAGAAAGGAAGATAGGGAAAAGAAAGAAATTCCTCAAAAGGAAATAAAAACAAAAATGTAGACACTAAATAAAAAGAAAGAAATAAGAGAAAACGGGAATAAAACCGACTCTAATATTAAACTGTTCGTAGCAGATTCAAACGTAATAGTTTTTGAGAAGTATAAACATTATGTTTACCCCATGTTGAGCAACATTTCCGACACAAGGATCTCTGCATGGGCCTAAAGTCAATAGATGCTATGGGCTTGTGCTATCGCGCCAATTCGGTCAGCTAGCTTGAAACATTTCCATGTTACACATCCTGAAAACAGCACATGTTATTTCCTTGGATAAGAGAGATGTCGTTTCAATATAAAAGACAGAAGCATTAAATTGCAACGTTAAAAGAAAAAAAAGAAAGAAAAATTCTTCATTGATTTAAAAAACAACATGAAAATTAATTAGTCCATTTTAATGGCGGAAATGTTTATAAAAAACACTCACCGGAAGTTTATGTTTATCGTTTGTTGATTTAAATTTTTTAAAAAATATATAGAAATAAAACAAGAAATCTTTATTTTCAGCACAAAAATGAAAAAAATACTTCTTCGGGTATGTTCTGAAAAGTCCTCAGCTTGACCAAGAAGAGATTCCAAAATAAATTTCGATGTTCATTTTGACACTTTTGGGGTGGCGTGAGAAATTTTACGCAGTCGCTCACCACATAAGAAAATCCATATTTCTCTGCAATTAATATATTCTAATATTCCCAGTCGATATCTGAAAATATGCTTAATTTCTTTTTCATATATATATATATATATATATATATATATATATATATATATATATATATATATATATATATATATAGTGTCCTATAATGTTCGTGTGCACTTTCCTCCTCTACCTCTCACTCTTCGGACGCTTGTGGAAATGATGTGCCAAA
>CAHIKZ030001979.1:3422500-3442500 GCA_903632075.3 Acanthosepion pharaonis
GAAAATATATCTTATTGAGCATTAAACATTGCAAATGATTATTTACTTTCGTGAGAAACTTAATTTTTCATACATGGCGATAAGTTCTTATGTTTTGTTAAGTTATAGTTATATTACACTTTATATACCACATTATAATCAAACATGTCCTCCAATCTAAACTATTCTGAAATTCGGATATGATGACTTCTATTGTATATATGAATTAGTAATTTTAAAAGATTTTTCTTTTTATATTGAGTTTAAATTGATACGAAAACTTCATAAATTCATTCTTTTTCTTTTAAAATTCAGTTTAAATCATTTCGAAAACATTACGAATTGATGAAATTAATTTCATTTCTTCAAAATGCCACGGAATCAGAGTTAAAGTGAGAGGTTTCGGGACGTGAGATTTTGAAGTTCCTCGGAGTTTGTGATTTGAAGAACTGAATTTTCAGCCTGAATTGGAATTTCGGACCAAATTAGAGTTTCGGCCCAAATCGGACTTTAGGCCCAAAACGGTCTTAGGCCCAGAATTGGAATTATAGCCCGAATCAGAGTTTAAGTGAGGTTTTGAAGTTCCATGGAGTGAATTGAGAAATTCAAAGTTCTTTCTTCAAAATTATAATTGCTGTTTTCTAAGCTGGGTCAGTGGTCCCTTTCGTTTAGGCATCGGAGGACAAATTAGCCTCACCCCCACAGAAGCTAGCTTCAAATCAGTAATATATAAAGTGTGTGGGCAGTATGAAAGAGGTAGCTTGTTTTATCCATAGATGGCACAATTTGACAAGAACTTGTTAATGAACACCGATATAACCATAGCAAGTCAATAAAGACATTGTTATAATAAATAAAAATTTATTTCTATTTGAATAAATAAACGGCAATTTCTGTCTGTCCGTGTGTCTGAAACTCCTCTAGCTCGGGTAACACTTCCTTTACATGGTCATATTAAATCTTTATGAAATCAGGATGACCCAGGGATTGAACATCTTCCCTTCAGCTAGTACTTGAACATCTGGATGATGAGGTAAATTTCAAAAATTCACATTTTAAAATAACTGAAAAAAATAGTGATTTTAATTTTAAAATTATTTCCAAAACTTTATTAATTGAAAAATTAAAAATTCCAAGCAATTAGAGTTAAAGTTAAAGGTTTCATGATGTTATATTGTGAAGTTTGCAGAGTTTGAGAGTTGAAGAACTCTAATGAAGTTCCAAGGAGTTTGTGATTTGAAGAATTCTATTTTTGACCTGAATTGGCATCTATCCCCAAATTGAAATTTCTGCCCAAATCGGTCATTTGGAATTTGACTTATAGCCCAAATCAGAGTTAAAGTAAGGTTTTGAAGTTTCAAGAAGGGAATTGAGAAATTGAAAGTTATGTCTTCAAAATGTCATGGGAAAATCCAGAGATAAAAGCTCTACGATCAAGGGAGATTATTGCAGAAGAAATATCAGAGGAGGTACAATCTAGGAGACAAGCAGATGCTGAAAACCATATAAGATCAGGAGCACCTGAAACATCAGAAAGAAGAGACACAAGCCAGGAGATAAGGCAATGCTGAAAGACAAACAAGATCAAGAGCATCTCAGACATCAAAGTATGTGCAAGCAAGATGAGAAGCAGATGCTGTAAGAAAGAGAAGGTCAAGAATTTCAAATGACAGCGATATTTCATCAAGAAGGGAAATAGATACCACAAAGAAGAGAAGATCAATTGCTGTAAAGAATGACAGCTTTTAGCTAGGAGAGAAACAGATGAGACCAGGAAGAAAAGGCAAAGGGCTGCAGATGAAAGTGAAACTTCATCAATGAGAGAAGCAGATCCAGCAAGGAAGAGACCAAGGCGCTGCAGCGTATGACAGTCAGGTTTTAGCTAGGAGAGAAACAGATGCCAAAAAGGAAGAAAAGACCAGGAGCTGCAGAGGATAACGGTCAGGCTTTAGCTAGGAGAGGGGCAGATGCTACAAACCATAGAAGAGTAAGATCTTGGAAACATCTGATGAAGGACATGCCAAACAGGTTAGTGATAATTGCAATCATGCTAAAAGGAGTTCAGCTTCTTTTTGAGCCACGTCAGGCTTGATTTACAATACAAATCTGTCAATGACTATTCAAATCGTCCAAAGATATAGATTAGATCAATGATCATTCAGTAGAAGCATTATGATGCTCTAAGATTCAAGGATGAACCAGGTGGGATGTGCTGTAACAAATGAAAAATACAGCTGGTAGATCTACCAGTTCCTCCAGAGCCATTTCTAACACTTTTGGATAGGAAATCAGCTGAAGCAAAACACTTCACCCAGCATAACAGAAGCTACAATAACTATTTTGCAATGACTTCATTCTAAACTAAAGATGCAACTTCGCCAGGATAGAAAACAACTTGCAGAATTCAAGGCAGGGACCAGCATAAAAATCCACATGGGGCGTGGCATTTAAGCTAGTGTTAAATAAATCAACAATATTTTGCAGAACTTTTTAAGATACACTTGAGATTTTTCTTGTTAAAATATTGAAGAATTTTACCACATCCAACATTATGGATACAAAATAATAAATTTTATATAGTGCTTAATTGACACCTAGCATAAGCAAAATACATTTACAGAATTTGGGAAAAACCCATAAATTGCCTAACACAGCACAATGAAGCAAATTTTGTAGCAGCAATTGATTGAATATAATCTTTCCACTTCATGTCAATGGTGAATTGTAGCCCGAAAAGGCGCAATATGTCACTCTCCTGGGGTTTAGAATCGGCCATTCTAGTGTAAGGCAAAAATGAGTAAAATGTATGTTTTATCAAATATCAATTTGTTTTGTCAGTTTTTCTTGTTCATGGCCATAGTGAACACATCACTTATTGGTTATTTTCAACTGGTTGCAGGCTGAGAGAATTCCAGACACCCATCTTAGCAAAACGAACATCAGATAAACAAAGAAACTACGCTTTTTTCTTCTTTATTTAGGATGTGGGGCCAAAGTTGGGACCACAGAAGTAAAACAAGGAAAACGGATTAGATGTAAGAAAGATATATTAACAACAGGTTACAGAGATAGCGTAAGCGGAGCTTACTATATGTTAGTGTCCAATACTGGTAGTCGTACGAGACTCTCACTGTCTCTCTGTGTCACTCTCTGTCACTCCCTAGAGTGCTATGTCGCCTACTTAATATAGGCCTGGAAGAGTCTATTGTGTAGGTAGTTTCCAGTCTCACAATAATTTATTTTAGACAATTCTATATTCATTTCGAGTCTGATCTGCCTTCCTTCAATTTTCACTTTTTTGTGTTACTGTTATAATTTTTGAAATTATTTTACTACCCACGATTTTTTTCCCACGGAGAATAGAGCGTTATTAATATGACATCATCTACGAATCCTCGATAAAAAAAAAGTAATATTGTCGGTTCATCCTGGGAAATTTTCTTTTGCGAAACTTCCAGGATCAGGAATTTCACTTGTCTTTTACATTCTTTTTTTATTTTATTTATTTATTTATTTATTTTGGCATTTTTACGGAAAAATCTCAGGTCAATACACTTTTTATTATCATTATAGATTTGTTTCTATTTTTATTTCATCTTCTTACTGCTGCCTTTTCTCAAAACGCAATGGCTTAGAATTGATATTTCTTTAGATTTCTAGATTCATTTCATCTTCTGTTAAAATAGTATTAACAATTTCAAATGCACATTTTCTTACAAATAAACGTTTTATTTTTGTGTTCCTGTTCAACTAGTGTGTAATATATATATATATTTTTAAAACAGAAATTTAAATCTTGGCATAATTCCACCCACATAATAATACCAGATATTTTGCTGGGGGTTACTGCTGAAAACATTCTCTGAAGCAGCCCATGTTGTCTTCTGTGGTTCGCCATGGAAATGTGATGCCGTGAAGTATCGATGAATATTTTGACGAACAGCCTGATTCCTCTGAATTGTCACCCAAGAATATTAAATCTATTGCTTTTATTGAAATCAAGATAAGATGAGGAATCTTAAATTTCCCCTTCCTTCTTGAACATATCTGGCCCATATAGAGTAAAAAAAAAATACAACCTCTCCATGCAAGGCAATAATGCTGTAGTTTCCGTTAGGCAAAGATAAATTTTTATATATCCTCTTAACTTTCACTTCCTCCAGACACGGATTTCATTCTTATCGTAGATTTAAAATCAACATCACCATTTAACAGCCTATAACTTGAATGATCGAACTTATATATATATATATATATATATATATATATATATATATATATATATATATATATATATATATATATTTACTTTTAGACAAATACGCCCGTGACCGACCGGAAATACTCAATTCGTTTTAAAGAAGAATATTGCATCAGCATCAGTAATAGTCACTGCTTAAATATTCAGTTTTTTCAGGAGGATGTCTTTATATTGTCATCCACAACAAACAGTTTCTGTTTCACAGATCATAAGGGTTACTATATACACACACACACACACATATATATATATATATATATATATATATATATATATATATATATATATATATATACATGAGTGTATAGAGTAACCACTGAAAAACTGAAAGTCATTTTCTTTTCTTTTTATTTTTGGTGGCGGGGGATTATAGACCATCCCTTGCAAATTAAAATGGCTACGTATGATGCCTAGCAACGAGTAAAAATCATTTAGTTTTTCTCTCCCAATGAATTATCAATTATTCAAACTCAGAGAGAATACCGAAAGCATTTTAATGTCAAAGTATCTCCTAAGGATAACATGTTTCGGAATTTACTACTAATAATAATATACATGTGTTCCTAACTGTTTGCAAAAGATTTTATACATTGACCATTGTTTGATTCATATGAGCATTCACTGTGCTATAATATATATATATATATATATATACATATATATTCCATTTTATATCATTAACTTTACTAAGCTACTTTTATATATATATATATATATATATATATATATATATATATATATGAAGAAAAATATACGGAAAAAACAAACAAAAATCCTAATATGCAATTTTGCTGTTTTAATGTTAATATAATGTCAACGTCAGACGTTTCGGTCTAGTACACCATCTTCAGGACATATTCATAAAACATAATTAACATTAGACTATATTTAATTCAACATGAAAAGACGATGGACATCTTGAAACGGAACGCTGATCTTGAAAAATTTCAGTTGCCTCTTTTGATTAGTCTTACTCTTATGTCCATCGTCTTTTCATGTTGAATTAAATATAGTCTAATGTTATGTTTTATGAATATCTCCTGAAGATGGTCTACTGGACCGAAACGTCCGACGTTGACATTATATTAACATTAAAACAGCATAATTCCATATTAGGATTTTTGTTTGTTTTTTCCGTATATTTTTCCTCAGACTGTCGGATCTATATCCATATATTTGCTTACACACACACACACACACACACATATATATATATATATATGTGTGTGTGTGTGTGTGTGTGTGTGTGTGTGCGTGTGTGTGTGTGTTCTGTGTATTTAAGAAGTAAATATTCTTTATCTATCGGTAGAATTCTATTTCCAGATATTCCTATTGTCTATAATAACGGTAACTTTGCCACATCTTTGTCCAAAATGTCTACCAGTTCTAACTCTTGCCGTCTAAAAAAACAACATGGAATGCACTGAAGAATATAAATCTGCTCTCATTAATAACCGAATCCAAAGAGCTAAGCACATTTTCTCATGTAAAAATAATTGTTCTCAAAAATTAAATAATATAAAATAGGCACCAATCAATAATTAGCACCCTAATTTTTTATATATATATATATATATATATATATATATATATATATATAACTGTATTTATATATTTTGAGCGCTTTGCCTTGGAGCGGGTAGAATGGAGATCAACGTGTTTTAGTGGACTCAGCAGTTTTCAATCTGCTTGTCTGAATCATCTTCAAGAAGCGAGAGCAATATCTAAAAGGTCAGCCAATCTAGCAGCGATCTCATCTCACAATCCTCACTCTTGCTCCGTATGTGGCCTCCTTTGTAAATCACTATCGGGTCTTAAATGCCACTTAATATTATCGCACAATATTTTATAACCGAATCAATTAAGCTGTCAGATCGTCATACGTCGAAACCCAGGGAAAAGTCCATTATTATTACGTATATATTTATGCCCCGACTTGCTATGACGTCGAAATTCCTTAAAAATGAAATCATTTGTTGGAATTACAAGTTGTTTTCTTTTATTTCAAAAATCAAAGTTCATTTAAACAGCAACAATTTTAATAACAAAAACATATTTATGATGACGCTATCAACATATACTACCAAAATCAAATCCACGACACTTACAATAAACATTAAGCAGCAATAAAATATTATACATAGATATATGAACCCAGTCAATGAAAATAAATACATTAAATGTAGTATTTACTACAAAAAATTAAAAACTATTAACTTAGTTATTAAATATAATATATCCCAAATTCTGCCCTTCCTCCGTTAAATAGAACCAACGTTGTGTTTGAATATAATTTTCGACTCGGATAATCTTTCTCTGTATATTAAAATCACTAAAGATGTACCACAACCACTCTATCACAGAGATTCACCTGCCACCTATCATATCAGTGTGCCATCAGACAACACCTTAATGAGAAGTATAAGGATCATAGTAACATTAGACAGCTACTCACAAACAATATAAAAATATTAGCTAAAGCAGACTCGGGATTCTCGAAGCAATACCCATGCAAGAAAAACAACCATCTATAAATAAAAACAATTATAATTTAAGCGGTCGAATTCTCAATTTTTTAAATCGGTATCACCTCCAAGCTAGGCACTAAAGCCACTATGACGCAAGGGGCTACAAGATGTGAATGAATTAAGAACAGATACATTAGCAATGAGTAGAAAGAGAAAAGAGTAAGCAGGATAGCAATAGATATCGATTGACATTGCATTTAAATTTTCGTCGATTAAAGTTGGCTGGAAAGCACGGGAAAGGAAGGAAGTTCTAAGAAGTGTGAGAAAGGAAACTGCTACATAGAACTTACGGCAACATCTAGCCAGCTCAACTGTAAATTGACGCCAATCTAGTATTGCGCTAAAATTCAACAGTCTATTTACCATAGCAAAGTCCTCATCCGAAAAATTACGATGGAAAAGGTTCATAGAGGCAACCTTACGTTGGTGGGCAAGTGACTGAAGCCGAGCTGCCAGGTTAGAACCAGTAATATTGTTAACTCTATTTTGGGTCTTATCAAGGAGCTCAAGATAAATAGCAGGGCACCTGACCATATATAGCAACAATATTCTAAGTGTGGACGAATGGTAGACTCATAGATATACAAGATAGATTCCCGAGAGAAAAAATGTCTCGCATGCCACAGTGAATCGAATTTTTTAGCGGGTGACCTAGCAATAATTTCAATATAGTCTTTCCACTTCATGTCAGCTGAGTACGTTAGCCCGAGAAGGCGCAACGTGTCATTTTCCTGTAGGTTAGCATCAGCCATGCTGATGGAAGGCAGAGCGGTTCTCTCAGATGATTAACTGAAAAGAGTTTAGTTTTGAAGTTAAGATTGGCAAGCCATCTTTTACCCCAGTTAACAACGGTCTTGATGTGGTTTTGCACATTAACATTTTTTAAGCGTTTCACCCCAAGCAAGGCGTGAAACCACTAGCACGTAAGGGGTTACAGAGAGTTGGAGCGAGATCAAATAGGTGTGAAAGGGGTCGGATGAAGAGAAGGATAGTGGATAGATAAAGGCACCCGGAGACGTCGACTGACATTACATTTGAATAGTTGGAGCTATCGGGAAAACAGGAAAAGGGGAGGGTGTTCCACGGGCGAAAGGTGTGAGATATGAAGCTATTGGAGTAGAAGAGACGGCTACATTTAACAGTTTCTATAGTGAAAGGGTGAGAACGTGATGCCAGCCTAGTAAAACGCTTAAATTGATGTAGCCTGGGAACTACCATTTTGACCTTTCGGACATATCAGCTTTACTATCGAGGCAGGACTAAATGTTTGTGTCATCAACGTAGATGCCAAGTTTGGAGCGGATGTCATCGTGAAGGTCTTTAATGAAGATTAAAAACAACGTAGGACCAATAATGGAGTCGTGGGGGGCACTCGCTTTAATACGAACGGATCTAGAAGAGTGGCCGTTAAAGATAATTTTCATTTCAATATTTGAGAGGGACGACTGGATCAGCTTAAACATGTTCAGCTTTTGGAAAAGATATGAATGCCGGACGCTGTCAAAGGCTTTTGAGATGTCCAATACTATAGACTGGGCTTCATCGCTTTTATCAAAGCATGATAGATTCTTTCCGCAATTATAATTAGTACATCAGCAGTTGACCTGGAGAAACAAAAGCCGTATTGCTTGTCTGAAAAAGGCCCTGTAATAAGAGACGATGAACCAATTCACATTTGATTAGGGCCTCTAGGAGTTTCTCTAAAAGAGGTAGAATGCTAATAGGTTGATAGTTTGAAGGGGCGGACAGTTTACAAGAGTTCTTAAAGCTGGAATAACAGACGATGATATTTTAGCATTTTGCTTCTATTTGATTGGTCGAAAAAGATTTCAGTACATTTACTATGTAATAGTTTGTTTTGTTTTTTTTTTGACAGGAGATTTTGTGCAAAAAAGTGAATCACAGAGATCATATCTAAGTTTGATTGCTGATTGGTTAATAAATGTTAAAATGTGTACAACGCCTACGCAATCTCGTTTGCTGCAAAGATTTTTGGGACAGTTTTGAAGCCGGTCATGTGATCTAAAAACAAATAAATACAACAACACGAACGAATCTTATTTAGTGTGAGACAACGAAAATTTAATTACCAAATACGCTGGTGTCGAATGCATTTTCCCACTGTTTGATATATATTTCCAAACGTGGAACTTTTCGTAAATAATAACTTAACCCGCTACTTTAAGCTTGAGAGCTGAAAGACTTCAAAACTTAGAACATTTTTATTCAACAGATTGCTCAGCAAGGAATTCTCCATAGTTTATATACAAAAGTCAACTCAGAAGAGTATGTTTAAAAATTTCTTTTAAACACGAATCAACCTTTGATGTTCAACTCACTTTCAAGCATTTGCTCACTTAACAAACCTTCCAGATTTTTCTAACACGAAAAGTCTTTTTGTCGAAGAAAAATACTTTCTTATTTCGTCAAGTAATTTCTGAATTTTATCTTGTTATAGATAAAAAAAAGTATTTTACATTTTAAGTCTTAAGCAATACAGACTACAGACAAAGGTAGGCAACTCCTGTTTAAAATATACAAAAAATTAAATAAATAATAGATTTGTTTAAAAAAAACAGTTTGTTTAATTCCAAACTGATCTATCAATTACAAATCATACTTTATTGGTATACTGATTTAACATACCAACAAATAAACTTTATTTGCCATTAAAAGCATTATATTGTTGACGAAACACCAATATTAAACTCAATATAAATTTGTTGATTTGGGATGCGACTTTTGCGGATACATTTTCAATCGGTAATTTGATCAGGTCCGCGGTTGAGCCAGGATCCGTCGCCCGGGACGAAGAGATGAAAAAAAATGTTTAAATATTCTTTTCTCACTGATAGATTTTATTTTACTTCTGTGACAGTGGAGACTTCTTGGGTTATTATCCTTCGTTCGATGGCGTTTCTTCGAAGGGTTGGCGTGGTGGCGTATCGATTAAGGGACGAACCTCGCAAAACGGAGTGGCTCTTGCAGCGTGTCTCACTGGAGTTGGTCCGAGGTAATGCTTTCTCCATCATTGTGGCTGGCAGATGATAGCAAAAAAAAAAAAAACATTTTGTTTACAATTACTTTGTTCAAACCTTTTTCAATATATAATTTTTATAGACAAAAATATGTATATTTGTGTATATAAATGCTTTAGGTTATTAAAGTATGTTTGTCTATTATTGTGGTGTTTCACAGGCCTGTGCCATGCAAGCAAATTTAAATCTTTGTGGAGATGTTCTATTCACACAGCCAAATAATAATTCTGATGTGTAAGCAAACTAATCACTCTGCAACATCTTCGAGCAGGCAGGAAGCAGCGAGACATTTTTTATACAGTTTAAAGTGAATAGGGACCATTTAAGATGCCTTCTTCTTCATGACTATTACATGGATACCATCGTGTCCACATGCTTTTAGGTATCAAGGTTAGAGAGGATAGCAGAAACCATGGATGGGGTTATATGTATATCACTCAACAGAGTTCTAAGTGGCAAGTTAGGCAGGCATAAACTGGATGAGTCAAGAGTACAATTTGAAAAGAATTTACGAGCAAAGCATTCAGAATTATCAACAGAGGATGATAACACCTAAGAATTAGAGGGGATAGAAAGCTTGCACTTATTTAGTATCCTATTACAGAGCTTCCAGTAATCACGAAAACTGTTAGAGGCAAGGCGGGGTAGGGCGCAGTGAAAAAACACATTTTTTTTAATTGCAAGCTGAACTTTTTCGGCATTGTATAATTTTAACAAACATCTGCAAAAAATTTCAGGACATTTACCGCCCACTTTCTCTGCAGCATCCTGATCAAATATTTGTCAAATTTTACTGTACACAAAAAAATAGGTGTCCTTTATTGTTTGCCAGGAAAATAATAAATTGTACATCGGTGACATCAATTTAATTGCAATATTATTTGAGAACTACATCATATTAAAATAATATAAGTTAATAAGGAAATCATTTTTTTGTGCGGAATCTGGTCACCATTTTCCTCGACAATAAACATTTCCTAATATATATAATAATAACATGTAATAATATATAATATAAAAATATAATATATATATATACAATATATATTATATGCATATATATATATATATATATATATATATATATATATATATATGCATGTATGTATGTATATAAAATAAAAGAAAAGAACAGTAAGATATATAATCCGGTGTTCTTATAGATATTTTATTTTACAAAATAGTACTCAAATATAAATTTACAGAGCATTAATATTATAAATTAATTGATTTAAAATATGGTTTTCCGCTACACAGTTCTAACCATGTTTCAAAAATGGAAGGTC
This sequence comes from Acanthosepion pharaonis, assembly GCA_903632075.3. NCBI lineage: Eukaryota > Metazoa > Mollusca > Cephalopoda > Sepiida > Sepiidae > Acanthosepion > Acanthosepion pharaonis. The sequence continues at coordinate 3,433,593 of CAHIKZ030001979.1, forward strand.
GGAATTTAATTTTTTGTAATTAAATTAAAGATTTATTAATTTTAATGGCCGTATTTTTTTATCTCTGTAAATAGTAATTATTAGCTGGTGAAATGAAACTTGATAGGAAGTGGGTAAAAACGGAAAACATAATTACCTTCTAAGTATCCGATGAAGAATTGTCCACTGAAAAAAATGAAAAAAAGAAAAAATCACCCGTAAACGGCTTAAATAGATTTTCGCACCGTTGCGATTGGCTGTTGGTCAATCTCAATCAAATGTAAAAGGATAACGGGGGTATATTTATAGAAGTCAGTGTCTACAAGCATTTTTAGAAGGCGTTTCAGAGTCTGATCAGCTCTGAAGGGGTCGATTTGGTGATTCTCCAGTATGATGTTTGAAAGACCCGAAACTGCCCAATGATCCATCTCCAGAACATCACTGACGACGCCCTCTAGCGCTAAAAGAGCGTATATACAAAGAAGACATTAGTTCCATTTCATCCTCAAGCGAATTTTAGCTGTGTCTTTAAAACCCAGTAATTTTAAAAGTTTCTCTAAAATTCGCTTGAGGATGAAATGGAACTAATGTCTTTAATTTAATTACAAAATTAAATTCGGACCTTCCATTTTTGAAACATGGTTAGAACTGTGTAGCGGAAAAACATATTTGAAATCAATTAATTCATATATATATATATATATATATATATATTTATTTGTTTAAGAGATATATATATATATATATATATATATATATATATATATATATATATAAAGGATGTCCATAAAGTTCGTGTGCACTTTAAAAATGTATAACTTTATTTGTATTTGCGATAGAAATAATATGTAAAAAATGTTATAAAGTTTAATGTACCTAGTTTTAAGTATAGCTAAAATAACTGATGTGATTTCAGACACTACTGTAAATCAGTTGGCAAATGTTTTCCGTGAACTGCAAAATCGTATTACCCTTTGTATTGCTATTGATGGAGGACATGTGGAAACTTGAATAAAATTTCAATAAAACCTTAAAAAATATAGATGTACTTCTTTCTAATACTTTTTACAAATTATTTCTATCGCAAATACAAATAAAGTTATAAAGTTTTTAAAGTGCACACGAACTTTATGAACACCCTGTATATAAGAAATTTTTCCTAATATATATCCATCTCTCGCGTTGTATCCCCCAACTTCAGTAGAAGCTTCAGTCATCACTTGTATTGCTCTTTTGACCGCCTGAGTACTTTCTGGCCACTTGGGTACTATTAATGGCGTCTCATGAATGTCATTCACCTGTTGTTCTGACAGAGAAGCAATGTAAAGAGGCCCAGTGTTGAGTTCATCTAGTTAATCATGGAATGATAGTTTTTGATTGCCACTTTACTTTATGAGTCACCAATTTTCTTATGTTGACTACTAGAGACACATCCTAATTCTCAACTTCATTTTCACGCCCTCCCCCCAGGGTAACTCCCTTCCTCCTACTTGCTTCCCTGATAGCTATAATCTCTAAATATTCAAATGTAATGTCAATCGACATATCATGTCTTGATCCTTTCCTCAAACATCCCTTTTGACTTTTGCTCACACTCTCTGTAAACCCTTGCGTGCTAGTGGCACTCCCGCGTTGCTTGGGGTGAAATGCTTAAAAAATTCTTTACCATCCTCCTCCTGATAAATGTAGTTTAACAAATCCCCGTCAACTGCAGCATCAGAATCTTTTTCCTCCTCATCAGATCGGTCAGTGCATTCTTCCATCTGCTGATTCTCCTTCGTATTTTTTTCTTATCATTGAGACAGCTTTTTCTCTAATAGCCACGTCCTTATCTGCTCACATAACAAGAAGAAGTATGTGTGGGCGAAGTAGACATTTCTCTGGTCAGTCTTCTTCACTGTTGTCTTCTCTTTGCTCTGCAGGTTTTTCATATATAGCAGGGATTGGAATACGTGCCCTGAGCGGTGTGTTACGTAAGCGTACATCTTGAGGTAGAACTATATTGGATCACCGAACTGTTTAATTGTAATGACGATTCTTTTCAGCTCATGTCAGGGTCTTGATGCTGCTATATACCGCCTAAGGATTCTACTTCATAAATTATTCCACCTTGAAACGCAGGGTGAACCTGGCTCAATAAGAACCAAGTCGTCATCAACAAAACCTGTTGCATGGAATATTGCTGCCAGATATGGTCTTGTTCTCCCGCTGTACGTCTCGGGGTCCTTGCCAAAATCCAGAGACGAATATGCAATATAGGTCCTGATCTGGCATCTAGTCTACAATCGCTATCCTAAAGACGTGCTGTGGACTTCCTCTATCCCTTCTATAAATATTTTCAAGGCAACAGTTGCGACGAGCTATTGTCGCTGGAATTTAAAAGTGCTCCCAGGCTTGCATCTCGGTCTCAACCTTTCATTGTTAAAACGGTTAAATGTAACCGCCTCTTCTTATCAAACAGCTTCTTCTTCCACACTTCCCGTCTGTGCAACTCCCTTCCCCTTACTTACTTCCCTGATGACTATAACCTTCCAATATTCAAGTGTAATGTCAATCGACATCTAACACCCTGAGCATTTTTCCCCCGTCCTCCTCTGGTGTCCTTTCCTCAAACGCGCCTCTTTGCTTTTGATCTCAATGCTCTGTAACCCTTAGTGGCACTCCTGACTTGCTTGGGGTGAATTGCCTTTAAAAATAACTACAAATCCTATACAGGTATTTCTGATCCCAGGACAGATCTTTCTCCACCTCTTCGTTCAGGACAGGGAAATCTGCGAAACTTACTGGCTGGAAGGCAATAACTTGCAGCTCAGACAAAGGCTCCTTGATCTGCTTTCCAATGGGGCCACCTCAATGCCCAGGACCACTCGGTGTACCATCATAGTGATAGAAAACAGAGCGGAGAGGCAGCTAATTTCCGTGGAGCTGACAGATGAAATAACGGAGCGGGTGACCAAGTCAAATTTCAAGATGGTGAATGGCTCCATTTTTGGTTCCATAAATAACGACACATACAATGGACTGTTGGGTTAGATTTTTCTCCAGCAGAAACTCGTGAATAGTTTTGGCAATCTGATTTTCGTGTCCAGTCTTGGGAGTCACATGTGTGAGATATTCATTGCCAGACCCAACCATGCTGACATAATGAGCTTGCACCATCATCATCAAACTCTATTCACCGTTTTTTTTTTCATTCTTTAACATCACACGAGTGGTGGTCTTCTTACCATCAAAATGCGTCATTTTTTAAAACAAGCTATCTGAATTTCTTGCTTCTTCAAACGGTATTTTAATCTCTCATCTTGTAGTTTATGTGGAGCAATAACTTGGCTATTGCCGTCTTTTGTGATCATGTCACAGTCAGTTAAGGCATCAGTAGAAGTGGCAGCTCCAGAATAATTACTAATCAAGTATCAATCACAAGCGGCAGCTAGTGTGAGGAGTCTTGTCCTGTTCTGTGAGCTGGCGCTTGTCAGAACTTTTGGATCGGTAACAACTTCAGCATCGGTACTGACAGAAGAGACATCTCTTGAATCGTCCGAATGACACCAACATAAGAAATATGCCTATCTAACCGATCTCTATGTCTTTGATAAAGCTGTCTGCTAGCTCTGTCTCCATTATGCTTCTCTCTTAACGTCACTATATCCAACATCATCGTCACTTTCATGTCAATATCTGCGATTTTCACTATCATCTCGCACTAAGTAATCTCAATAGCAAATTGATTAAATATCCCGAGAAAGAGGAAGAGTCAGTGAATGAACAAAATTGAATGTAAACATTGTACATTTGTACAATATATTACATTATGCTGCACCAACACAAGTAAATTTTAAAATTTCAGTTGCAAATCCTGAGGAATAAACCTCGGCCTACCAGCTTCAAATTTGGCACATGTATATAATTACATCGGTCACACAATTACATGCTTATCCAGACGCCTTACGTTACATCTATTTGGCCAGAGCTCTATTAGAACCTATTTAAACATACACAACCACAAACCTACTAGACTCCATTCAAAACATACTAGTAGAAAACACAAACATAATAACCTAATCCATCTGTAAAAAAAAGATTACAAATAATGGAAGCCTTAATAATAAAAAAGAAAAAGCCAACTCTTAACAATATTAACTACAACCTAACCAAATTGTGCTAACCGTGTTCGGAAAATAAAACCTCTCTATAACACACTACAAATATGCACTTATCGCACACCCTCAATTGAACTGAAAAAATAAAATCATCCTAGATAATGGCTAAAGGTATATCAAAAAGCGCTCGGAACTAAAGAACATTTGGACAGTTTCTAGACACTTTGTTTCCCAAAAAGAAATCTCTTGTTCGAACACAAGAAAAATTAAATAAAAAGCTTAACCGTAGTAACTTGTCTGTCGTTTTTAATGAAACATGCATAGATGAAGGATTGCTGCCTAAATATACAATTATATATATTCTATACAGTCATAGAAAATATTCGTCCTCCGACAGGAATGAAATCTGTATTCTATACGGAACCGTGATATAGCCTGACGATTATTTTCTATGACAATTTTTCGGACATTCGGGCCAGTAAATGTTGTTAATACTGTTTATTATAAAACAGAGCATTTACTTAAATATTTGTATCTATAAAAAAAAGAATGTATAAACATAAAAAATGTCTTAAAAAAAATAATTGTCGGACTTTGTCCATTTCATATATATATATATATATATATATATATATATATATATATATATATAGAAACACTCAACTTTGAAGAAAATTTAACTGCTCCCTACACTAATCATAATTTACAGGCCAAAAAGATATCCATCACATTTCTTAACTTTGCACTTCAGATCTTGATGGAAGACAGGGGTCAGTAATGACAACAGTTAGCAAACAAAACTTCATTTCTTTACGAAATGCACATTTTATACCCACATTCTTGTTCTTATTAACTATATTGTACAATTTTCTCAATTTTTTCTCAATAGCTTTTTGGCTAAATAGAGGATTAGTCTGTCTCTCTCCAATTGCCTTTTCTCATATTTCTGAAAAATTTTGGGCGGCCATCTTGATAATCATTGAGTCATCTACAAACTTTCCTTCATCACATTTATATCATTAGCAGCACTTTAATATCTCACCTTTCGAGGGAAGCTTGTCTACTGGAAGAAGACTTGCAGAGTCAAACAATTCATGACCCGCCCTCGTTAATGCAATAGCCATCTCAATATCAAATTGATTAGAAAATCTGATAAGAAAAGAGAAAAATCCATGAAAAGTGCACCTTTAAGGAGACGTTCACTTCTCCCTAATGTGGTGCCTCATTCTCTCAAACAGGAACTTAGCACCTTCGAGGACTCGTTTATATTTATTAAGAGCAGTAGCGAATAGGCGCCTGTTATGACGAGAGATGTCACGCTGGTATAGCCGGAAATAGTAATTCCCGCGTGATATAACGGCTGAACATACTGGTGTGAATCATAGAGAGGATTGAAGTATCACATGGTATTTTTGAGAAGGGATGACAGCGTACATGCTGGCTTTGACTGGAGAAGAAACCTCAGTGGCAAAATTCTTAATTGGGAGGTTGAAGATGTCAGTGTAAGGTGCGTCACGAAGTGTATGTAAATAATACATAAAATAAAGTAAAAACGCATCACAACACGCTTTGCCTTCGGCACAATACTCGCCATTTATCTTTACCTAAACTGATGATGACTTAAGAAAGACGAACGTTTGGATCATATTTCTTCCGAAAAGAATTTCGAACAATTTCTGACAGGATTTCTTCTATATGTCAGAAGAATCATTTGTTATTTGGAAAAGTAAAATTAATCGACGCAATATGTTTATTTCTAAATAAATAAACGGCAATTTTTGTATCTCCGTCCGTATGGCTGAAACTTGGGCCACATTTAATCTATACACTTTTGTTATACCTTTTTGCAATCAGGGTGATTCCGAGATTGACAATCTGACCTTCACTTGGTTCTTGAACATCCAGCATTGACATTTCTGTACGGATGTGGAGGGAACATCGAAGAGTTCGAATTTTAAAGTAACCGAAACAAAATAATGATTTTTAAAAGTTTTAAATTTATATTGATTTTAAAGTGACACAAAAACTTAGCGAATTTAAAAATTTTAGTTTTAAATTCAGTTTAAAATATCCATAAAACATTGTGAATTGAGAAAATCAGTTTTATTTCTACAAAGTGCCACGGTATCAGAGTTAAAGTGAGAGGTTTCGTGAGGTGAGGTTTTAATGATGTTGATTGGAGTTTCGTCCCAAATCGTACTTTCGATCAAAAATGGACTTTCGGTCTGAATTAGATTTTTGGTCCAAATCGGATTTATTTGCCTAAATCAGACTTTTGATCAAAATTGGACTTTCGGTCTGAATTGGATTTTTGGTTCAAATCGGACTTTAAGCCCAAATCGGGCTTTCGATTAATATCGGACTTCCGGTCTGAATGGGATTTTTGGTCCAAATCGGACTTTCGGTCTGAATTAGATTTTTGGTCGAAATCGGACTTTTGATCAAAATTGGATTTCGGTCTAAATTGGATTTTCGGTCCAAATCGGATTTTCGGCCCAAATCGGACTTTCATTTAAAATCAGACTTCCGGTCTGAATGGGATTTTTGGTCCAAATCGGACTTTCGGCCCAAATCGGACTTTCGATTAAAATAGGACTTTCGGTCTGAATTAGATTTTAGGTTCAAATCGGAGTTTTGAGCAAAATCGGACTTTCTTTCTGAATTAGATTTTTGGTCCAAATCGAACTTTTGGCCCAAATCGGACTTTCGGTCTGAATTGGATTTTTGGTCCAAATCAGAATTTTGGCCCAAATCAAACTTTCCGTTCAAATCGCTCTTTTTGCCGGAATTGGACTTAGAGCCCGAATCAGAGTTTAAGTGAGGTTTAAAGTTGCATGGAGTGAATTGATAAATTCAGAGTTATTTCTTGAAAATGCCATGGAAGAATTCAAAGACCAGAGGTCCAAGTCAAAAGATAGAGAGGAGCACAAGAAATACCAAAGGAGGCACAAACTAGGAGACAAACTGACAAGCAGAAGAGCAGATGCTGAAAACCAAATAAGAGTATCTGAAACATCGGAAGACGTCCAGTCCTGTAGAGAAGCAAATGCTGTAAGGAAGAGAATGTACAGAGCTGCAGAGGATGACAGTCAGACTTTAACCAGGAGAGAAACAGGTGCTGCAAAAGATAGAAGAACCAGATTTCTATCCGGACCAGCATCATTCTGACGTAACATGAAATAAGCCCGAAAATCTCTTTGTGTTGCGAATACAGATTCACCAGTCTTAAAAATCGTCCGTCCTGAGTATGACGATAAACTACATCCGCGTCCTGGGTAAGACGGTAAACTACATCCAACAGCAAGGCCTCTTATTGGGAGGTTTTGAGGAGTGTGAAACCACTTCTTAATTGATGGTTTTCCCTGGTCCACCCTGACCAGGGGTGTTAGCTCCTGTTAGGGTCCCAAATATGGACAAATATTTAATCTCAAAAATGCAGTCAAAACACTATTAAAGTGTAAATATAGGTTTTAATACCAGAAATACATAGTAAAATATAAATACCAGCAATAAATTTTTGAAAAAGAAATATTACTAGCAGTAAAAATCTTGTTGGCATTAAATAACCCATTGAAGTTGACGTGCCGTAAAACAAAACAAAACAAAAACATGTTGTTTTGAAAAAAAAAAATACCAGTTATACATTTTTTAAAAAATATTACCAGCAATACATTTCAGAGGGAAAATAATACCAGAAAAAGATTTTTGAAGAAAAAAAAATATCTGCAATATATTTACGAAGTAAAATATTGCCAGCAATAAAAATTATAGGCATTAAACAACCCATTGTGTTTCATATTCCGTAAAACAAAACAAAACAAAACAAATTAAACCAAACTTGAAAATCGTTTCAATAGCAATGTGCACCTGAACCGATGCATATTGCTATTGATGTTAACTGATGGTACCTCAAAATATTATAAGATATTCGCTAGATGAAGACACTATCGCCACATAACTACGTCACTTGCACGACATAGGTGACAGCTTAAAATTTTCTGTCGCACAACAATATTTTAGTCTATTTTTCAATTTATTTTGAGTCCAAATAAAAAATCCGGATAATACATCCAAAGTTTCCCCTTTTTTATGTTTGAGTACCTTCCACCATTACGGTCATTATCAAAAACTAAGTGATGTCAGGTTTACAATCATGAGTGTTTGGCTACATCCTGGCATTTCTGTCGAACGCTACATTTCAAATTAACATATCGACATCCGGTGTTGATCAGTTTCACCAGACTAAATCACATCCACGTTCGATGCAGGCGCTGTCAGATGCATAACCAGCAAATCAGTTGACTAGTTGACTATTTAAAATGTGAGACGTATTTTTGGTGTAGCCTGTATTTTCGAGCTACTTACATGTTGCTTAGTAAATGCATAGCATTATCTATTTTCTACCCGGAAAACCATCATTCCGACGTAACATGAAATGATCCCGAAAAGCTCTTTGTGTTCCAACTATAGATTCACCAGTCTTTAAAAAAAATCGTTTCAACAGCAAACGCACTATGTACACCGGTTCAAGCAATGAAGGCAACTGATTGTATCTATATGAAATGATTAGTACATTGGCTAAATGAAGACACAATTACCACTTGCCTGTTCACGCATATTATGCAGGTGACAGCTTAAAATGTGGGAGATATTTATGCCGCCCGTATATGCATACGTATATAAATATGCCGCTTGTAAACGGCTAAAGAAGTGGCTGAAAGCGCTCAATACAATGGAGAAGACGGCTAATTTTGAACTCCTTTATTCTCACCAAACGAAAAAAAATGTAAGAATGCAGGAGAACCTAAATAAAATATGAATTAAATTTT
>CAHIKZ030001979.1:3447500-3457500 GCA_903632075.3 Acanthosepion pharaonis
AGGGGTAAGTATTGAGTCATCTACCTGATGAGTTTGTGTCGGATGGCGGAATTTAACAATTATAATCGTTTCTTACATGTGGTTAGAATTTTTTTCATTAATTCACTCAATCCTTTCTCGTTGTTTTTCTATATTGTAACGCTATTCCATACATTGTTACTTCCTTCTTGTCGTTGTTAACCTTTTCCCTTTTTCTCGACCCTTTTTTTTTATCATTTATTTATTTATTTATTTTTTTCTCAATCTGATTTACTTTTCTTCGCCACTACCTAACTCTCCCGGAAGTAATCTTCACTAATGGCGCCGTAAGACATGTCGACCGTAGTGGCGCCCGGAGGGAAACTGCAAAAAGAACTTTCATTGTCTTATATATTTTTTTTCTCTCTCTTTGTAATTCTGACCCAACCTCATCCAGTCACCAGCGCCCCTAGCCGAAATGTTAACTTTCAGTACACAGCCCGAGGGCCGACACGACCACGGAAAAGTATATAACCGTATCTGACGCGTGGAAACGAGCCCTGGTCGCGTTTAATAAAAACAAAAACACACACGCACCTCCACAAACCTAACGTGTAGACAGATTTACAGCGGGAAAAAGAGACTGTCTGTTAGCATTTGTGCAAGGTTCGACAAATGGAAAGCATACAACTGAATCAAGTAATCCTCTCAAAAAATAGATGCTGTGTTGGGGGGGGGGGTGAAGGCGGAAACACAGTCTTCAGAAATGAGGCGAATACACAAGAACTGTGGACAACAACGAATAGAAGGAAAAAATATAAGTATATAAACAGATACCTATGTCAAGAAAGTAATAAAGATTTTACAAGTAATGTGCTAGCAATGAGCGAGGCAAGCTTGCTTTGTTTAGGAAACATATATTAAAATAATCCAGAATTTCTACTGGTAAGAGACTGATAAAAAAAAACAAAATGAATGCAGTGGATACACAAAATTAGAAACGGCTTTTATGTGTCTTCTAACCAGATTTATACAACATTTACTGCAAAGAGATCCCGAGAGAACTCCAAATGAGGACATAATTTATTCTGCCCTCGGTATGACGATAAAATACAACCGGCAGCAAGGTCTCTGATCCGAAGGTTTTGAAGAGCGTGGAATCCCCTCTTAATCACTGTTGTTCCCAGGTCCACCCTGACCCGGGGTGGTAGCACCTGTTAGGGTTTCATCTATGTGCATATATGTAACCCTCAAAATGGCTTCAAAAAGTTTTATAGTAAAAATACCTGCAATAAACTTTGAGAAAATGTTACCAGCAATACATTTAAAAAAAAAAAATAAATATTACCAGCAATATATTAAGAAACATTACCAGCAATACATTTTTGAAAAAAAAAGATATTACCGGCAATACATTTTTGAAAAAAAAAATTCCAACAATACATTTTTGAAAAAAAAAAATATTACCAGCAATATATTTTTTTAAAATTATCAGCAGTACATTTTTGAAAAAAATATTACCAGCAATACATTTTTTCAAAAAAAAAAAAATTATTACCAGCAATACATTTTTAAAAAAAGTAGACATTACCAGCAATATATTTTTTTTTATATTACCAGCAAAACATTTTTGAAAAAAAATGTTACCAGCAATACATTTTTCAAAAAAAAAAAAATTACCGGCAATACCTTTTATAAAAAATAAATATTACCAGCAATACATTTTAATAAAAAATATTACCAGCCAAACATTTTTGAAAAACATATTACCAGCAATACATTTTTAAAAAATAAATATTACCAGCAAAATATTTTTTTAAAAGTTAACAGCAATGCATTTTTTAAAAGAAAATTACCATCAATAGTTTTTTTTTTTTTTTTTTTTTTAAAGCATTTCACCCCAAGCAAGGTGGGGAGCCACTAGGACGCAAGGGGTTACAGAAAATAGGAAGATCAGATAGGAGTGATAGAAGAAAGGATGAGGGTAGTAGATAGATTAAGGCAACTGGAGATGTCGATTGACATTACACTTGAATAGCTGGAGATTATAACTCTCAGGGAAACAGGAATAGGGAAGGGGGTTCTACAGGCATGAGGTGCGAGACATGAAGCTATTAGAGTAGAAGAGACGGCTACATTTATGAGTTTCGACAGTGAAGGGGTGAGAGCGGGATGCCAGCCTCGTAGGGCGCTTGAACTCATGAAGTTTGGGAACCAGCGAATGCAGTTCCTCGGCGCAATTTCCATGAAAGTATTTGTAGAACAGACAGAGGGAGGCGACGGTGCGTCTGTGAGAAAGTGACTGTAGACGAGACGCCAGGGCAGGGCCAAAAAGAAAAATATTAATAGGAATGAATACATTTTCTACTCATATGAGCTTATCCTGGTGTAATGGTAAACAATCTTGTCTCGCTAGAACAATTAAGAATCAGTAGTGAGTTCGATCTCCACTAATTACCCCTCGCTTTCTGTTTTGTGCCAAAACTGATCTGCGCTTAGAAAATCGCCATATAAACCTATCATAAAAATCTTGTCGGCATTACATAAGCCGTTGATATGGCGGAAATCTAAATAAACCAAAATCAAAAATTACTAACCGACACAAACTAATAAATGCAGAATATACTAATAGTATATGTTATATTGACATCAGATTGCCAGATAACATTGTTATGAAATGGACAAATTCCGACAATTATTTTAAGACATTTTAATGTTTATACATTCTTTTTTATATAGATACAAACATTTAAGTAAATGCTCTGTTTATAATAAACAGTATTAACAACATTTACCGGCCTGAATGTACGAGAAATTGTCATAGAAAATATGCGTCCTCCAACAGGAATCGAACCTGTATCCTATACGGAACCGTCATATAGCCTGACGTGCTTTTACCGATTTCACCACAGAGGAGCGTTTCGGTTAGCAAGGTCGATTTTACTGTTTTTAAACTACAATCTTCCATGATTCTCTCATTCATATCTGCTCGATGCGTATCCAAATGTAAACAAATGACGTCACACATTAGAGATACAAATATTTAAGTAAATGCTTTGTTTATAATAAACAGTATTAACAACATTTACCGGCCTGATGTCCGAGAAATTGTCATAGAAAACATGCGTCCTCCGACAGGAATCGAACCTGTATCCTATACGTGATGTCTTAAGATAACATTATATAATGTCAGAAACTGCATCACATAAATTAGTCAAGGAAAGTGAGAAGAAAGGACTAAACATCTATTGTAAGTAGACAGAATATATTATTGTCAGCAAATGTATCTTATAAAGAAGACTGTACATTTTAAGTCTATTATATTTGTTGAAGTTGGTATTGCGTCCGAACTTTCGATGTACGTTGCCATCGTCAGGTATGTGATTAAGAAAAGAAAAGGTGAAGAAAACTGAATGAATTTTAAGCAGCAAATGGTTTTAAAAGTGTCTTTGTTGATAGGTTGAATTTTTTTTCCATCGACTTTCTTGTTCACCATTCAGGTGATGTCTCATCTGAATTGAAAGTTTGGACCTAATATGAATTTTGGTTATCGCATACAGTAACAATACACACACCGTTATTCGTGTTCGAGAAAATAGAAAATACATTTAGTAGTCACAAATGTCTACTCTTTTTAATAACACGTTTTCAAGAACAGTCGCTCTCAAATTATAAAATTTGATATATATATATATATATATATATATATATATATATATATACACACACACACACACACACACACATATATATATATATATATATATATATATATATATATATATATATATATATACTAAAATATATAAATATATATATATACACACACACATATATATATATTATAACTCTTTGATTTATATATATGGTTCTTTCGTATCACAGGAGTTACCATGTTTCAAAAACCGAAGCTAAAAACTTCAAATTTAATTATATAAAGAAATTAAAAGCATTAGTTCTGTTTCATCTTCAAGCGAATTTTGTCCATAATTCGCTTGAAGATGAAATAATTAAATTAAAAGCAGTAGTTCTGTTCTGAACTAATGCTTTTAATTTAATTATATAAATAAATCTGAAGTTTTTAGCTTCGGTTTTTGAAATATGGTAATTCCTGTGTAGCGAAGGAGCCATATTTTTTATCAGTTAATTTATAATATTTATGCTCTGTAAATTTACATTGAGCACTGTTTTGTAAAAATAAAAATATCCATAAGAACACCGGATTATATATATTACTGTTCTTTCTTTTTTTTACTATAATATATATATAAAATATAATAAAAAGGCTTAAACACTAGTACTCTATAGTTATAATTTATTACATTGGAATCGTAAATACGATCCAATTCATCAGACCTACAAATTGAAAAAGAAATCAGAAAAAACATCTCTGTTAATAAAAAATAAAATTTAGTGTGAGTGTATGTATGAGAGTGTGGGACGAATTCTTGAATTTTTAGGTCTGATGAATTGAATCGTATTTACGGTTCCAATTTAATAATTTTACACACACATATATATATATATATATATATATATATATATATATATATATATATATATTAGAACGCTGATGCCGAAATAAACGGACGTGTTTTTTTTTCCTGGCTCTAAGAAGCGATGTTAAGGAAAGACTCGATTGTTTGTTTTTTTTTAATTTTATTTTAATCATACATTACTTTTATATTTTTCTTATTTATTATATTATAATATTTAATTATGTTATTTATTTACAGCATTTAATATACGTATTTTATAGTTTTTTTGTACATGTTTGTCTATCTTTAATCGATGTATACAACGATTTTTCTTATTTTTTTCTTTCTTTTTTAATGTAAAATTATTGTTATTTCTCTAGTGAAAATTCTCTCTAAGAATTGTATATATTAATATATTGTATTTGTCTGACTAATTATATAGTGGCATGAATAATTTTTATTTATTTATGTCTAAGCGTAACATTTCTTTATCTGTTGTTGTTTTTACGAAAGTGTTCGTGATTTTCGGAATTAGCGGAAAGCATTTTTGTAATGTTTATTTTGTTTATCTTTGATTAGTCGCTCATTATCGTCGATTTTTTTCTATCTATTATTAGTTATATTTAAAGATTATTTTACAGCATTTAGTATGAATATTATTTCTTTACATTTGCTTATTTATTAATTGCAAAGTAACGTAATTTCAGTTTTATTGAAAACGCGTTTCCAGCTATAACGTAATTTTGTTTCATTTTTACTACAGTATTTAGCGATCCCCCCACGAGGATTGAATGTGGTACAAAGCCGAGTTTAATGTGGGTCTTCCGAGCCAATAGGCTCGGCCAAAAATATAGCCTTCGAACCCGCCTAGGTGGGTTCAAGGCCTGTCAACCTCCCCGAACCGAACCTTGACCTTCGGCAAAGCTTCGTCCGGGTTCCTCTCTGTTAATGCAGAGAGTTCGACAGAACTTTAACTTAATACAGTTACATTTTTACGACTGGTCAATTTGTTTTATTATTCATCTTTCAATTTTTTAAAACAACAACAACAACAACATCGACAACAACAATAATAATAATAATAAATCTCCTCTTATACTTTATAATAATTTATACTTTTTGTAGAAATATATTACACATTGATGACGAACTATATACTCCGACATCCAGTGTATGTTCTATGCGTGTAGGTGGCAGTGGGTAGAAGTAGTACGTTTGTTACTCGGCTGCTGCACTTATTATTAAGATGGACGGCCTACAATGATCTTCCATTCCTCTAAATCTCCACGCGCCAAACCCTGTAAACCGCTTCAGCAGGTGGCGGGCTAAATCACGTAAAATTACCATCGAAAGGCGCTGCACTCTCCTGTGCACTGGTAGTACCGGAGAGGTATGAACTCTGTGGTTATAAAAACTGAGGGAGTGTTGTTCATTGTGTTTGTGGCAAATATTAGCACCAACTCCTTGTTATTAGCACTTCCAATAAGTGTGGCTGCTTCTACACAAGCCTTCACCACACTAAATAAATCTTTTGTGAGAATAATCTGTAGTTCAGTTTCGTGTTCCTTCTTTGCTATTCCACCTGAGCAACGAGTCCACTGGCAAAAGAGTTAAGGTGACGGGTCAGGTACAGGATTAAAAACGGAACTGAAAGAAACAAATACGTAGAAAACGACGGAGGAGTCCATCATATATATATATATATATATATATATATATATATATATATAAGGAATCAGGCATTAATATTCCATGGTTATAATTTATTACATTGGAATCGTAATCAAGATCCAATTCATCAGACCTACAAATTCAAAAAAGTGCTCAATATCGGAGATAGAGCGTGTGTAAAAGTCAACATTGAAGTCGAAACTTAGAGGCGTCAGTCTGTTTCATGTTAGACGCAATCGTCAGCATGAAACAGACTGTCGCTTTTAAGTGATGATTTTTTATATGCATATATATATATATATATATATATATATATATATATATATATATATATATAACAGAATCTCCCGTCGATTTCGACGCATGAGGATCTAACGTCTTAATTGATACAGTTATGAAATGTTGTGCAATAATCTTATTGGCACTTAAGATTCGCTCTACATGTGTCCGCTTTGTATATATATATATATATATATATATATATATATATATATATATATATATATACATATATATATATATATATATATATATATATATATACATATATATATATATATATATATATATATATATATATATATATATTAATTAATAAATACAGTTCTTTTTGTGGATCGTTTTTTTAACATTTTACGTTACAAGGATCCACTTGGATTATATAACAACGGATTTGTTTTTTACCTTTAATATATATATATATATATATATATATATATATATATATATATATATATAAAAATGAAAAATCCGACATTTCTTTTTAATATATTTTCTGTTTATACGTTATTTTATTCGATACAAATATTTAAGTAAATGTCCTGCTTATGATAAACAGTATTAACAACGTTTACCTGCCTGAATTTCCGAGAAATTTCATAAAAAATATGTGTCCACCGACAGGAATCGAACCTGTATCCTCCAAGGAACCGTCAAATACCCTGAGGTGCTATACCATTTAGTTACAGAGGAAGCGTCTCGTTAGTAAGGTCATATGTGTATGTGATTGTGGGACTAGCCTAAAGGTTGTTGTTGAAGCTCTTCTCAGTCTGCCAATAACATTACTGTCTGTGTCGCGTATGCTGTTAATGTTACTTCCGTCTAATTACCTTTAGAATATCTCGATATTCTAGTCAAATAAATGTCGGATTCCTTATTCCTTTATTCCGGAATCAATTAAATCTATTTCTGTCGTCGAGGAACATTTTTACTCTCAGTTTGCAGTTTATTTGTATATCTTTTCTATATCGACGAAGCTTCCCTAATATGTTAAACGATGCTTCGGACTTTATTTTATTGAATGCATTTGGGTCTTTTGTATAATATGGACATAGATTATTTCTTTTTCAATTCTTTTGTTCCCTTGGCTAGCAATTTGATAATGAAAATTGCTTTTTTGTTCCAATATTTTGAACAAATTATGTGCCGAATCAAAAAAAAAAAAAAAAAAAAAACCGACACGCTTTTAACATTCTGCGTCCATTTTGGAGAACAACAGCCCCCTCACTTTACAATAAGATCCGGATTTTCAACACCAGCTTCAAGTCGGTCCTAATTTAAGGCTCAGAAACCTGACGGGGGACCAAGACCAACATGCACAAAGTTTCAGGAACATCCTCAGTATAAGGTTGACGGAAGTTGTCTTCAACGACCAACTGTGGGACAGTACAAGACACGCCCCAATCGAGATTAACATCAAGAAACGGAAATGGGGATGTGTCGGCCACACACACAGCAAGCCTGCTTCTAGTGCCACCAGGCAGGCCCTTGGCTGGAATCCACAAGGGAAGCGAAAAGTGAGTCGACCTAAACAGACTTGGCGCAGAAGTGTTGATGCAGGCGTAAAGGCAGCCGGCACGACATATGCTGAACTGAAGAGGATAACTTAGAAACGTGTCCGTTGTAGACGTTTTGTTGCGTCCCTATGTTCTTTAAGAAATCAAGAGGCATAAATAAATAAATAATTCTAGTCTGATTTAATTTCACTAACTCCTTCCGCCATGTTTTTATCTTGACAAGAGTCAGATCAAACCAGAAATGAAATATTGCTGCCATATCTGGGATGGATCTGCACAATATTCACTTTCCAGATTTGATAGTTTAAAATTATTTATGTGGTCTAAATATATTAATAATTATATTAATAAATATATTAATAATATTATTATTAATCAAAGCACCAGATATGTATTCGTTTCAAAATTAAATTATATCAATGAGAAACTCTACCAACCTATGTCTCAGGAATATCCTCTATATAAGTTGGCCGGAAGTCGTCCCGAATAAGCAACTGTGGGACAGAACCAGACAAGCTCCAATCGGGATTAAAATCAAGAAATGGGGGATGGATCGGCCACGTATTCTGCAAGCCTGCTTCTAGTATCACCAGACAGGCCCTTGAATCCACAAGGGAAGCGAAAAATGAGTCTACCAAAACAGACTTGGCGCAGATGTGTTGACGCTGAGGTAAAGGCAGCCGGCCACATCGACCGGAACCGCGTCCGTTGGAGAGGTGTTGTTGCGGCCCTAGGCTTCACCAAGGAATCAAGAATAATAAAATTTTAAAAACAATTTGTACAAAACTATTGCTATAAACCTTCCCCTCTGTCCAATTCCAACATTAGCTCTATATATTTATATAACTCAGCAAGCGAACTGCTCGATGAGGTTTTGCATCCATATTTAACTTGTTTCAACGCTATGGAAATTGATCTACTGATGTCCTCCAGTATATCACCGTTGTTTTATATTTCATTTGTTCCTTTGTTAAACATGCTTTTTTTTATCCCCTTTATCGTAACCAGTACTGGTGTAAGCTAACGTTTTTATATTGGGTATCTTTTTTTATGTTTTTTTTTTAAGGTTTTCTCTTGTTTTTATTTTTTTTAAGAGATTTTTTGTGTCCTCAGTCCATATTTGTATTACCTTTGCTTCGTGCGTTATGATTTTTCACCACTTTATATTTTATACAATTGCTAAGGAGTATGCTTTCTGTACTGCTATGTCTTATATCTTTTGTACATACCTTCTATTTTTATATTTTGAAGTCTTTCCGTCTCTGTATATTTCTATTTAAGCCATTTTTCTTTCAGGTGTTTAGAATTCTTTACGGGATTTTGTTTAGTGACTTTTCAAAATATTCTTTTCTATTTCTTGACATTATCTGTTTTATTTTTGTTCCTCTAGGTCGAGTATTTCACTGGACACGTAATTATTTTTCTTGCTTTTCCTTCCTCGGAATTACTTTTACTGCCATCCCTAGTGCTTTCCTTAAGGTGTTCCAAATTATGCCTCTGGTCTTTTCCAAAGATTTATGCATGCTTTTTTTTTATTATGTTTTTTCTTTCGAATTTAATTTCTGCGAAGTTTGTCGTATTGCATTTTCGGCATCTTAAATTTTAAAAAAAAATGTTACTCTCCATTTGCATATAACTGGGAGGTGTTTACTCTCAGAGTTAAAGATTACATATATTTTGCATAAAACAACTTCATTTCTAAGTCGGTTGCCGATGGTTAACCACTCCATCTTGTTTTTAAATTCTCCTGTAAGGCTTTTTTACAAGCCCACGACTGTGTTATGTTTTCCTCAAGCCAAGTGTTATTTGGTCATTTGCCGCAGTAGCAATGATTATGCAAACATCCTTACCAATCCTTTCATAAACTTGTTCCTGTTCAAATTTAGTATTAATGTCTTCGATAACAAGCTGTTTTTGTTGGAGATTTTTTCTTATAAAAAACGTAAAGAAGAAAATTTAATATTCTTCTTTCGTTCAAGAGAGTGCAAATATGAGTTCTTATCACGAACGTTATTGTGCGACACAGATAAAATTTTCGAGTATTCAGTTAGGATCGAACTCACATTCAAACTTGAACAAGACGTAAACAACCGCCTT